>JBBMKC010242930.1:0-10780 GCA_037834085.1 Bipalium vagum
TAATAATAATAATAATAATAATAATAATAATAATAATAATAATAATAATAATAATAATAATAATGATTTCTGTTCTGCATTTTATATATATATATTTGGTATTTTACAATTATATTGATATAAAACATAAAATATTCAATTATGAAGTAAATATTTCTTATTTTAAAATATTTTTTTGATCAATTTTAACAAAAATGTTTACAAAAATTATAACTGAAACAAATTCAAACAAGAAACCTGAAAACGTTATGTTAAATAAAAGGTAATTTGATTAATAAAGAAATATTAAAATCAGAAGAAATTTCGTAAAATCAATTTTTAAGATAAGAATTATGTAGAAAAATTAAAGGTTCATTATTTAAACATTAGTTAAATTAATTGCAAATTAATTAATAATTGGTTATTTATTTTCACAGATACGAGTGATACACAAATTATTGATTTCATTTATAATATTAAAAATTATTTATTTTATTATTTTATGATATTACACTACAACTAATATTAAAAGGTTTTAATCAATATAATTTAATATGTTTTCCGAAGGCTCTGCTTTTTACAAAGCATTAATAATTTTTTTCCATATCCAAAAATGCAGGAAACAGAAAACGCTGTTTTCTGTTTTATAGACTTGGCAATATTTATTTCTTTAATTGTGTCAACAATATTTTTTGAGCAGCTCGTATAAATCTTCTCTTTTGTCTGGTATAAACTTAGCATTCTATTCTAATATCTTGAATCATAATTTTTGTTGTGATATTTTTTGGTGTCCAGTTTATCTTTTTCATCATCCTCTTAAATCTTTTGAAATGTTGTAAATAGTTGTCTTGATTTAGCCAAACCAATCAAAATATTGTTTGGGCGTTTTCTCCATGTTAGGCGATTCCAGAACTGATGTTCTTCTATCGTATTTAATTTTCCAGAATTAATATTATCGATAAATTATGTTAGCTAAACAAATGAAACTTAGGTTTGAAAATAAGATGTTTAATTCAACATTGATATCATTCCCGACTTATCTCACCCTGCATACTCTATTAAATACTGATATTGCTACAAAGAACTGTAATTTATTATTTCACCAAAAATTTCACTACCAAAAGAAGTATTAATATGTGTAATATTGCAAAAAATCAAAAATGAAATCAAGGTGAAAAAAATTTTAAATATCTTAATAAAAAAATGATCTTTTATAAAAGATTGAACGTTAATTTTATAGATTTAACATTTTTTTCCAATAATTATAATTTAACCTGTTATACACAATTATTCTAATACCCTCTTAAGTCTTTAAATGTCAATTAGAAAATTCCCACCCCACAATTTCCTTTGCCTGCTCTTACTTTAAATCAAATATTTATGGATTTATTATCGATTAATTAATTTCCAAAATTTTTCAGATAAGAATTGATTAAAAAATGAATTTCTTTAGTATTTTATGGAGAACTATGTGAAAATATTTTAGCCATTTTTTACTAATTAAACTGTCATTAATGTTGATATAACTTAATTTTCCATTACCCAATTTCGCTATTTTTTTTTAATTTTTGTTTTAAAATTAAATTTTTTTTAAAATTAATAATAAATGACAAAATTTCACCAATATCATGATATTCAAAATTATCGCAACAATACTATTATTAAAATATTAATTATTAATAATTAGCATAAAAATTAATTTCATTTACAGACAACCGTTGAAGCTCGTATGAAACAGTAAAATATTATTAATAAAATATTTTATTATTCTGTCTAATATTTATTACATTAAATTAAGAAGATTATTGAAAATCTTCCAGCTGAGTGATTCGTGTCTTTTATCTTAAAATCACAAAAGAAAACAAAATCAGTCTAATGAGAGCTTTATTCAGAGTCCTAATGAAAATTATCCTATCTCACAATATACTACCAGCTATATTATACAGGAATCTTTAATAAATTGTGTCAACATCGTTTTTATTTTTTAATATTTTTGTTAAAACTTGGGAAATATATATATCTAGAATTTGTCCCTCACTGATCCCATATAACTGAGCTTTTGTCATGGAAAAGCCAGTAAAACTTTTATCAAACTTTTATTTATAAATAATTATAACAATAAACCTAAATTAATAAAATTTCGTTTTCCATTATAGAAAATCTTTGAGTACGGTGTAACAATAAAACTATCATCTTTATATCAATAAATACACAGATATCTTCTTAAAACCTCTGATTCTATTAAGCTTAAAAGGAGCTTATTTAAACAACTTTACTTATTCGTGATTTGATAACATCAGGATAATGGTTCAGTTCAAAGAAGCTTGATATTGATTTGTTAAAAAAGAAGTCATTTGTTAAGTGAACTTTTTTTTACTGAAAATAATAATTATTAAAAAAATAACATGAATTATATTGGATGGAAAATATATTAATTATTATTTTAATTAATATATTAATTAAAATATTTATTAATATAATAAATTCTTTATTTCTCAAATACACATACATTAGACTGGTCCAAAGTTTCTGGAATTTTGCATCTTATACTGATTATTATGATAATTTTTAACATAAATAACCTTTTGTTTTAAACAAATATTTTAATTAAATATTCGTCAACAAATTAAATTTGGTAAATTAAAATTATTTTTTATAACACTGATATTTTTCGTATTATTTTAGATAATTTGCTTTTTCATGGAACATCTTGTTTTAGAATTACTTTTGTACTAGTTATAACTCTATGAGGCTATATAAAATATTTTAAAATCAAAAGAAGACGCTTTTAACAGACTCTTCGTATATGATTAGTTCAAAAATCTGTAATTGATGATTTTGTCCAAAAGGATAAGCCACTTATTGGCAGACAATGTTTATTTGATTCCGAAGCATTAAAAAACGTTATAGAAAGCAATCCATCAACTAGTTCAAAAAATTATTTTAAAAAATGGGACTTCTCAATAAACTGTATGAAGACATTTGCACAAGCTGGGCATGATTAATAAGAGCTACCAAAGTGATTCTCACAAATTAACAAATGAAGAAATCCTTTCAATATTATTTTCCTAAAAAGAATTGTGACATGTGACGAAAAGTGGATATACTACAACAACTTAGATATTACAAAGCAATGAATTTAAAAAATCAATTTACAAAACAAGTTTCAAAACTCTTTAAAAAATCAATGCTATGCATCTAGGGGCATTATGAAGGTTAGCTTATTTCTAGGTGGTTTTTAAAGGAGTAATTATTAATGCCCACTTATATTATCAACAGATTGATAGAATGTACATAGTTATCCATCAAAAATATGTAGCATAACCAATCGATAAGTAAAATAATGCTAGATAGCATACGGCTATTGTATCTAAAACAAAATTTAATACTGATGTATTGCATTTTGATGAATAAAATTCATTCTTATAATTTTTATGTTCAGTAGCAATATTATAATACAAATTCCGAAAAAAAATCGGTAACCATAATATTATATTTCAATTTGTTAGAATCAAACCTTACTCTGTCTATCAATGTAAAGAGATTTCCTATCAACAAATGTTAGCGTATAACTTCATTTTTCATGTACTCTTAAACTTAAGTAATATTTATTTTATATTTATTCGTTTTATTTTTTTTTCGGTATGCTTAGTACATTTTTTATAACATTCAATTATTACGACTTAGATTTTTTAGAGTATCCCTATATAATTAATGGTCAATTTCATTTATCAAGCAATAAATTAAAATCATTTTAGAAAAATAAAGCAGAATTAAAATTTCAAAATAAGAAAAATTATTAAATTAAAAAGTTAAATTTTTTATAAGCAGGTCATATTTTTTGCACCAATTTTAAATTTTCATTTCGCAAATAAAATTCAACTTAAATGAAAAGTGAATATTTCTCAAATGTCAACAGAACTTTTCGACAATATTAAATAAAACAACTTTTTCAGAGAATATTATTTTAATTATCATAGAATAATTATTATATTTTGTAATTATTCAGAAATGCCACAATCTGATCTTTGAAGATATAAATTTTAAGGTTCTTATCTTAAATATATAATATAATTATAATTTATGTTAGAGTTTTTAATACATCACAAAATATTAGGTGATTTACACTACTGTAAGGTTGTTTAACGAAATTAACAAATTGAAACAAACCAATCATTATATAGCACGATAACGTGTTATTGAAGGTCATTGTTAATTTCAAAATAAGATCTTTTTCGTGAACATTTTGTGTTAGCTTTTTAGAATAACAATTTTCGAATATTATTTTATATTTCATCAAACTCTTGTTTTGCTATTCGTACATAAAGTTGTAAGGCTACTTAAAAGTCACCATGTATAGTATACATTAATAATAAATAATGAAGGTCATCAAGCTGTGTATGATAATTTTAAATAATTTTTGTATTTTAATATTTTATTCAGTAGAAAAAAATTTCTGATGTCTGAGTAGTGAAGGTTTAATGTATTAATGAAAAAAATTGTTTATTTATGAATTAAAGTGAAGAATTGGCGCATGTTAAAATTTGTTTTTATCATTATTAATTCATGAAGAGAATATCAAATCACAAAAAAATTTTTTTGTATTTCTTTCATTAAGAAATTAACATAAATTAAAAATTTAAATAAAATTTTAAGAAAAAGATTTTCTTATCAACATTGAAGACTAACCAATGGTTTTGTTTCGTTCAGTGATTGGGGATTTATTATTATAAAAAGAGCCGTTCAAATTTCTGAAGAATGGTCTCATCAAGAAAATGTATTTATATTTATATTATTATATTTATATATTATGTTTTTATATTTAGATAATTTAATGTATAGTCAGTTGAGACTCGTTTATTATATACAATTTTAATATTTCGCAAGACAAAATAGAAATAAGGAAAGATCAATTAGTTTCCATTTATTAATTAAATTTTTTTGCTTTCATTCATCAAATTAAATAATAAATCATTATAATAATAATCATTAATAAATTTACACAAATGGAAAATACTTTTATTAATTCAATCTTTTTATCCAATAGTCTCATTTATAATAAAAAAAGATTTTAACAAATTCCAATAACTGTTGGGATATATTATAGATTTTCCTCAACATACGTAGATACATTACTTTAGTAAAACCATCCGATCAAATATAATCGATATTTTCGAGAAACCCTTTCATTTTTGCATTAGTTTTCCCAGTGCATTTTTCTTTCTGAGATCTAATATTATACATGTACTAAATACGTGGTAAGGCTGAAAACCACTTAGACTTTACGAGAAATAGTTAAGTTACCTCAAAATTATGTATGATAACACTTGCACATTTTCTCGGGTCAACCATTCTGTAAAAAAATTTCAATCTTTCTCAATTAGAAGTTGTCAAATTTTCTTTCATTTCATCCTTTGAAACAAATTTATATCCTCGTTTCTTCAAATGATTGAACAATTAAAAATCCCTTAGTGCAAGATCAACATGCATTAACTTAGCTTTATTAATATTTCTTATATTTTCTTGGAGTTGTGACAAAGAGTGTTATTATGAAGCAAAAACAGCTCCTGGTTGCGTTGTTTGAGACACGTGCTTTGAGTTCAATATTATACATTTACTATGCGAATTATCCGAGATTTTGGGTGGTTTTAAATTTTTGAAAACGTTTTTACTTGACTCTCTTTTAGGGTAAGAAAGGTAGAGGCTCAATGGCGTCTCGCTTGTGGGTTTTAGATTCGGATAAAATTTAGTTTTTCTACCCACATAAGATGAAATTTCCTTTCACAGACCATTTTTGTATATCTACTATCTTACCTGTTAAAAATCTCGTTGGGAACCTGATACATAACCATTGGATTAGAAATAGCTGAATGGTTCTATGGCATACATTTAGCCTCTCAAATAGCGGCTTTAGAGTTATTTTTGCTTATTTGTCACAATTTTCACTCTTTTGAATAATTTTCTCACCAATTTCGAGAAGTCTTCCACTTTTGGTTGCATAGAAAACACTTGTTCGTTGAGATGAAAATTATCGGATCAAGTTATAAATGGTCCCTAAAATATTGCTTATTCACCTCATACATCTTGAATCTCATTAATAATTTTCTTATCAGATCCCTAGAGAAGTAAAAACCAATTACACTGCGAAATTCCAGATTTTAAAAAATTTTTGAGAATTATTCTAATCGAGTGCAAACAAAACTTAGAATATTTAAACCAATCATATTTTTCATTCTTAAATTTGATTATTATTTTAAGTGCAAAATTTTATCTAAGTATCTACAATATTTCTGGTGCAGTCTAAGTCTTTTTCAGCATTACCACGAATATTAAAGTGTAATTTAAATTTTCAAGGAAAACCACGACTGTATTTATTTATTATGTTTTCCTAAAACAAAAATTTTAAGATAAATATACCGTATTGTAAATAAATTAATGCTGTTTACATTTTCCCTAAAACCCAGTATCTCCAGTCTTAATAACGGTAATAAGAATTTTTAATTTGATAAATTTCCATTTCTGAAGATAATTTATTGATTTCATAATTTCAATGGTAAATTTCTCTTTTACAGAAACAATGGCTCTTCTTTTCTACAATTCCCAAGCATTTTAGAGTTTCATGATGCGTTGTGTATAAAGCATTTTCAATTTTTCTTGAGATTTTCTATATTATTTCCACGATATTTACTTTTTCCTATTTCATAGAAATACTGGTAATTTTATCATCGATTTACAAGGATAAAGAAAACATCAGCATTTTGCGATCTTATCTAATATTTATAAAAATATTTTTAAAAATATTTATTATAAATTTAGTTAATTATATGTAAATAGTAAACTGTGCTTTCAAATTTATAATAATAATAATAATATTTATTATTTATTATTTATTACTTTTTTTTTATTTTATTAGGTTTAAGGAATTTAATTTATAAAGTATACAAATATTTATAACAGAAATTAATTAAATTCTCATTAAAATTTAATGTAAAATTTGATATATTATTCATTTTATATAATGCCAAGCCCCTGTATTCCCCTTCGGGTATATTATTTACGTAACTAGTGAATGACTATAATTTCCTCTTTAGGTTTTTATTAATTATTAATCCATTATTTATTAACTTTGTTATAATGGCTACAAGATATCATTTATTGCAATTATAGTTAAGAACTAATAAGAAAATAAATTTTCAAAGTTTTCCATTTCAATACATTAACGAAATAAAAACAACTGCAAAATTAAAAAGTAGAATATTTTATCATCAATTTAAACAAACATAGTAAAAACAATATCCTTGTCACCATATTATATATGTATATTGCTGTTGACTACTGGTAAAAATTTGAGGAAAAAATATATTTTCATTATTGATTTTATAAATCCTGTAATTTAAGATGATATTCAATATGCTTTTCTTTTCCTTTTATTTTTATACATTAGTTGAAAAATATTTTAATTAACTAATTAATGTTACGATAAGAACAACAAAAACTCTTATTTCAAAGAAAAGATTTTATGAATTAAATAAAATTCATTAAATAAGAAATAATTTAATTATATTCATAAATTATTTTCTGAAATCTTTAATTACAATAATGACATTGAAAAATTTAAAAGACCATTTTAATTATGAAATAATAAGTAATATAATAAAATATTATTTAAGAAGAAATTATATTCACATATGTTTGGATAGATTGACCAAAGATGAAAATAAACTTTAAATAATTTTATATTTATATAAAATAATATATTTTATATTATTATAAGATTTTAAAAGTATTTTTCAGTGATGTAGGGAGAATATAATTAATTCTCAAGGTATATGACTGAATTCGTAATGTAAGAATACGAAAGAAATGAAAAAATTAACTTCGCCAATTTCCTCGTGTTAATATCCTAATCAAAATGAGCAAGTTCACTTTGGATAGTAGTATCAGGAACTCAATATATGTCAATATATAACATTTGATGTTCAATCACTTTCAACTTCAAACATTGTGATTTACTCAAATAATAAACTGTAAAAATAATAAATAAATAATAATTTGAAAGAATAAATATTTTGAAATAATCTATAATACACTATTAAGTTTATTTATTTTAGAATATTGTGCAATGTCGGACTTTTACCTGAAATACTTTCCGAGGTGATTTTCCAAATATTGTAAAGACTGAAATTATTTCCCATCAAAGCAGATCTTCGTTCTAGAGAAGCGCAATGTCAGGAAAATATGAAAGGGAGTATTGAGCCACGTATCTTAATTCTGAACATTTTCCCTTAACACAATTTTAGTGTTATCACAATGAAATAGTATTTCTGTTCGATTACCAATTACCTAAGATTTCTTAACCACTGTCTGATTTAGCTTATTAAGTTAACATTTATACTCAATAGCATTAACTGTTTTAACCAGAGGTAAAAAGTCCAAATAAATATATACTTTTCAGTTTGATATACAGTAGACTGTCACATTCAGTAGTTACCAAGCTTTTCCTTGACTTTAGGGCGTCTATATCATTGAAATACAAATTGATTTATAAAATATTAGGCACCTTGATCATAAACGTATTTTTGCATAATTGTCTTGTAATATATACATAAAACGCATATTAGTAGATTTTTGTATGTGGATACGGTAGACAAATAATGAAAACTTTTAAAATAATTAATATTAATTATATATTTCTCATTATAAGATATAAAACAAAACTCATACAAAATGATTAAAAGCACTTAGAAACACGTAAAAATTTTATTGTTAGGAAGTTATATCATCAATCGCAAATAAAATAAATTTTAGTCGTTTTGGAATAGATTCTTATAAGTGTTGAATGAAATGAAGTGGAATATTCGGCTGGAATTTCTGGCTGAAAAATTTATTCAGGTGACTTTTTAAATTTTCCAAGGAAAGAAGCCTCTTAACCCGTAAGCTTTTTTAAATTATCGAAATAGGTGGTAATCGGTTGGTGCAAGGGCGGGTGAGTATGATGGATGGACTAAAACATCAAAGTTGAGTTTCTCTAACTTGTTTCGGTGGCCAAAAATACGTTTGGTCTACCATTATCTTTCTGCAAAATACCTTTTTGTTGGCACGTTGCTGTTTGATGGCTTGTTTCAGTTCACTTAGTGGTGAACAAAATTTATATGAATTTATGGTCTGCTCATCAAACACATAGCATACCTTTACCTTCTTCAGGTGTAAACTGGCTTTCACACTAGTTAACGGAAGTTCTCTGATCTTAGACCACGATTTGTTACGCTCAAAATTATAATTCAAAACCTGTTTTTCCTCATATATGACCAAGCGCTTTAAAAATGGTTCTGTGTGGTTTCTATTCAATAGAGCTTTGCCAACATTTAAGCGAAAACTTTTATTGGTAATTTTATGAGATTAATTGTCGTCCATTCCAAGTTCATACTGTTAAATGATCAATTTTAAGATTGTCACACATTATTGGCGTTGTTAGATGCCGATAACTTTCGATTAACCTTATTAAATCTATGTTAGAAGTGCCTGTCAGAATGTGAGGATCGTCAAGGTCAGACTTTTCTGTTTACAATTTCGAAACCATTTTTGAGTCATGGAAATATCAATAAAATCTTCACCGTACACATATTTTTTGATTTGGCAGCATTTTTCTCCTTCCGAAAGAAAAACTGCATGATGTGACGAAAATGCACTTTATCTTCAGTCATTTATTTGTTAGTAATTTTTCAAAAAGTGTGAATTTTCAGGCAAATGATTAGTAAAACTGGTTTAAATAAACAAAAAGAACAATTAATATATTTAAGGAAAAATTGTATTATAAGTCAATGTGAAACAGGACGATTTTATACAAAAAACTATTACATAAAAATAAAAGTGAATTCAATTTGCCAATGTACATCAATACATTGTACATGATTGAAGAAAATTAAAATCTCATTCATATTATTATTAAGTGTTTCCATTATTTGTACATCGAGCTTATAATAAATTGCTTATAATTCCTTGTTATCAATAAAACAGATGATTTATAGAATGATGGAAGTTCACCAAGACTATTAGTTGATAAATATCACTTCTGTATCTCAAGGAGTAAAAATAATCTTGTATAAATATTTTATGTGATCTCATCAATAATTATAGAGTCAACATCATTTTCAATAGTATAATTTGTCACTTTTGTAATATTTATTTATAAGACAAAAAAGAAAATATACCGAAGAATTAAATTACCACCCACATGAGATGATCAAATATTTTTTTAATTAATTGACTTAATTTACGTTTTAATTATTTATTAAATTATCTTATTTAATATTTTATTATTAAAATGTTAAATGATAATAATTCCTAATAATTACCGACAATATTAAAAAATTTCTTATTAATCACATTGATATTTTTTTAGTAATTATTAACTAAAATATTCTATCATAACTATAACGAATCTCAAATATAGCTGTTATGATCAAAGTGCATATTAAATTAATACGAAAATACCGTACTAATCATTTAAGTAGATTTTTTAACTATTAAAGGATCGCTCATTAGGTTTCCTCTATTAGACCGAATATAAATATTAATGGTTAAGTCAATGACAAGCAAACTGATTTGGTAGAGGAAATATTCATAAGCGATGCTTATAACATATATATATTACTAAAATATGTTATTATCTATATAATTATAATCACAATTATAATTATATATTATGAACATTGTTAATGTTATTTGGTTATTATTATTATTATTATTATTATTATTATTATTATTATTATTATTATTATTATTATTATTATTATTATTA
>JBBMKC010242941.1:0-21022 GCA_037834085.1 Bipalium vagum
CAATGACGATTTGAAAGCACTGGTTGAGAGTGATCCACTTACCACTGTTCGAGAAATTAGCCGTAAGGTAGGCGTTTCCGCTATGGCTGTTTCGAACCATCTTCGCCAATTAGGAAAGTCAAAGAAATTGGACAAATTGATTCCACACAATTTTTTCGAATCGGGATAAATAAGCTTGTCGTTCGCTGGGAGTGTACAGTCTGGCGGATTCTATTTTGATATATAAAACTTTGTTTAAGCTGTCATGTGTTCCTTTAAAGTTAGATGTTAAAAACCGCCATTTATTTCTTTACCACCTAACATAATAAATTGATTAATTTCCCATATAATTCAATAAATTGAATTAAAAGTAAATAAATTAATTTAAATCAAAATTCTATCAATTAATCAATTACTAAATTAATTAATTTTAAATTCAATCAATTTACTCGATTAATTTAACATATTTTATTTAATTTAAAATAAATTAATTGATTTGTATTTAAATTCTATCAATAGAATTGATTAATAAATTAATTAATTTAATTAAAAGTCAATTGAATCAATTAATTAATTAATTTTCATTAAGCTAATAGAAAACTATTTTTCTTCCTTTATTTCATTTTAAAAAATCTTATTAAATAAAATGAAACAAACGAACAACGTTATTTTATTAAGTTCTTGTTAAAACAGTTTTCCCCATATTTACAGACACTGAATATCATCGTCCAAAATGGAAAGGTACATATGGTGCTCTTCTTCTCTGATATTGGCCAAAGGGAAAGTTCCTCATCTGGTGACCCTCTTGTGTGGATAAGACGTTCCTCAACCAATTAGTATCATGTCTCAAGTTTTCCGAAAACGTTTTGTAGTCTGTCAACAAATGAATTAAGGTGTAATCAAATATTAAATATAAAGTACCATCTTTATCGTATTCCGCGTTCCCATATGAAATAAGCATAGCTTGCAGGACAAGGACAAGTGCCAGAAATGTTTCCATATCAAAATGTCTGAAAATATAAAACCGTTAGAAATGTTCCACTACCGTAAAAGTCAAATATCGAATGCGTTCTCTGATCCGATGACTTTTCCTCCACCTTCATCATTCAATTATGCCCTACACATTATGCACACCAAAGGGTTTTTGAACTCACCTCACCAAAAAAGCCTACAAATCCGCTCATTCCATCAATTGGCTGAAAGGCGACTTTATTTTTTGTTTAAATCAGATTTAAAAGGATAAGAAATAAATAAATAAATAAAATAATTCTATTTTAAAAACAATTATTTGTTTAAATGTAATGGTTAATTAGAAGGAAGTTTCAGATCTCTCTATTATGGCCCAATAATTGAACCAACAATTACCCTATTATATGAAACGTTAATTGGGAAAGCTGATAAAATAAAAGCGCTTTGCCACAATGGCAAAGGTAATTGAAGGCGACCATGCCACCAAATTGCCATCACTTTTCAGTTGGCTTTATAATTGAGTACAAAATAAAATAAAATAATAAATAAATAAATAAAATGAAACTTGGAAACTGTTTCAGAAAAAATGTTTCAGGCTCTTTCAATATTTGAGGGCCTGAAAAATATGTTGTTTTAATCTGAACCATCGAAAACGAAAGGAGATCGTTCTTTGATTGGATTTTCTGAATCTCAAGACCGGTGATATATCGATTTGTATGACGAAACAAGGAATGATATCAAAAGGATTGACTTGGTCAAGATCATTGGTCGAACGCTAAGCGATCACGTGATTCGTCTACTACATGACAACGGCCCCATCCGAGCATCTTTCAAATACAAAAACAGGAATACAGTCCTGATCCTTCAAATGTTGCCTGTGCCAATTCGGGTGAAGAATTATTTCAAGAATTATTTATACTCAGAAAGAAGACGGAGAGATTTCCAATGAAAAAGAATGCAAATTCGAATATTGATCAGCTTAATTTGGAGGGACGGAGGGTGGCAAATATTTGTACCGAATTTGTAAAGAGAACTTTGATTGAGTTTGCTTTATTTCTCCATGGTAAGAATGGGGCATTTTTTATTTTTACTACGCGACTCTTTTATTCTTTAGAAATTATTATTTTCTGTTTACAAAACAAAGCCCTTTCGATTTTGTACGGGTGCAAACAATAAATATCCACTTCGGACAGATACAAATTTTCCTAGACTGATAAAGTATGCATTATCATTATGGCTCTCGTCGTAATATGAGCGACAGTCTCAAGAAATGATTTATGACGGACTCTCAGACATTCATCAAAATATGAATTTATGGTCTCCTTGTTCGGAAGGAGAATAATATTATCACAACATCGGGCGAACATTATTTTGTATTATATTAATAAAAGTATTGTATAAGGTCAAATGATCAAAAACACAATTTCGTTAAGACTTGTAAACTCGTCCAGTGACAAATTACTCGATTCTTTACCATCTCAGAATAATAGTTGGAAAAATGAGACAAATTAAGCATCCTCAAAGGATATCGTTCTATGAAGTTGTTCGAATATGAAATTCTCCATGATACGTTTCAAGAGAGGATCATGAGCAGCCGAGGAGAAGAAAGATATGAAGGTTTGAGATTTCAAAATATTCGTACCGGTTTCAAATGTGAGGAATAACAAAAAAGTTTCTTTTTCACTGAAACAGCGTTCTAAGACTTACATCGTAATAGAATTAGTATCAAATAAATACATTAATATACAATAACGACGTCTTCCTCATTCATTCGTTAAATTGCCTTGGAAAATACTTCAGACTTGAGTAAAATATTACTATTATTATTATTATTAATTCGGCATTTTATATATCTTCTGATAATGTCCTCAGAAAAATAATTGATTGAGTTGTTCATAATGACAGTCATAAGAGTAAAAACAAGAAACAAAAATAATATCAATAATAACATTAAAAAATAATATTATCAATATTGATAATAATAAGATAATGAAGAAGAGCTTTATTTTTATTACTAAAATAATATATAAATTTTATATTTATTATATTTATATATTTATCTAAATATTATAAATATAAATAAATTAATAAATAAGTTGAAGTGAATTTAAAATAACCATATTTTACAAGGACGTTAAGTTTGTTTAATTAAATCATTTTAAAAAATAATTAACGTTTAATAATTTGAAAAATTATTTCATTAATTTCAGTTTTGGTTTTACTTGTGATCAATAATTTTTTATTTATTGCTTTGACCTTTTGCCGATAAAAGTCTCCCGGTTTCTCTTCATCAAAAAATATTTTTCTTTGAGTCCTGATATAGTTAATATGATATAGCAAATCATCTAATTATAGATTATACTAATCAATATATTTACATATAACGATTAATAAATATGAGGCTTTTGGATTAAATTGGTTAATTTAAACAAACAGAAATTTTGGATATTTACGTGCATGTTATCGTTAAGACTGTTATATTTACGAAAAACGAGTGTTTATCAAAAAATATTCATTTTATATTGACAAAGATAAATTAACGAATCCCTATAAACATTTTTGAACTTTAACATACGGGACACAACGCAGGCTAACTCTTTCGGCGTCCATTTCAAAACAACTTAACAAATAGAAATTTAACGTGCACAAATTTCATTTCAAATAAAATAATTTGTCATCTAAGTGTGAACACGCACGACGAAAACCATTGGATAAAAACGATGAGTCATTTCACTACAAATATTAACATTAATTAATATAATTAAAAAGTAAAATTAAGATGAAAGAAAGAAGTCTGGATTCCGTAGTGTAAGGGGACTTCCAGTTTTAATTTATTATTTAATTTGAGTTAAAAATAATTATTATATAAATTCTTAAAAATTTGAAATTTAAAAAAGAACAAATTTCGGTAATTAAAAAAAATGATGCATTAAAACAACTTTTTCTAATCCCTAATAGTTTTATAACATAATTTAATTTTAATATAAAAGTAAAGAAATGTTTCATAAAAGTTAAATCAGAAATATTTACACCAGCTTTCAGAAATTAGGTCTTATTGTTTTTCAGCAGAAAAGAAAAGCCTGCCAAATTTAAACACCGTGGAAAATTGGTGAGCAGCACTCGATAAATCGTTTGGGATTTTCAAAGCAAATGGGAAATCTCTTATTAGACCAATATCCTCTGTGATAGTTTTTATTTTATTCAGTAATAATCGAGACCTCTTGAATAATAGTAATAATAATAATAATGATCAACTGGCTTTAACGGAACCTCCAAGAAAATTTGTCAAATAAAATTATCATTTGAAAATAATTAAATTATCCCCAGTGTCAGCGGATCGGGCCTTGTCGTCATGCATGAAAGATTTGGAAATAAACCCATCATTGTTATGGTGATATCTTGCCTAATTTGTTGTGTTTCTCCTGTCTTTGTCACGCTTCATTGAGCTTAGCTAATGAAAAATTGGTTCAAAGTCATATTGGCACATACATTTAGTAAAAGTAATCAATTAATAAAACTCATCATAATTTTGTGGAATTGATTTTTAAGTCCCCTTACAGTTAGTTTTATGCAAGGCACCAATAATTGTAAAAAAATAAAAATTAATGTCAGTGAAAAATAACATTTCTAGATCCTAGTGTGAAGTGGTGTTTGCCATCTTTCGAACAATTTCAAATTTTCCTGAAAATCTGTTTCTTTTTATTGTCAGGAACATCTTTCAAAGTCTCCTTAATTATGTAAATATTCATCTTAAATATGAAGTACCCATTCATCTGTCAAATCAATCAGAAATTGCACCGAATCCTCATCTATCAATACATGCATTGCTGGAGTGTGTGCAGCTCCTTATTGCCTGTAGGACAACATGTAAACATCAGAGTAATTGAAACGTTGCTCATGAAGAATCGAGTGCTTTAACAGCTGTAGCCTGGTTGTATGACTTTTTTGGTTTTAATATATTTATGTGGGCAAAGAAACCCTTGACCGCAGTATTTCGGGTCTTCGATCATTAAGAAACTGAAGCTGATCTTCGTCAGCAGATTGAAATGTGACATGGTCACCTTAGGCTACATGTATTATACGGAATTTTTCTTCAAAACAAAAGGTGAACTATAAATTTCAAAAATATATATACGGAATTCATTTTGATAGGTTTAAGCGAGATAATATTATTATTATTACTATCAATATTAATAATGATAATAAATAATAATAAAAGAGTTTTCTGTCGAAAATAAGGTACAGATATTTTTATTTTATATTTCAATGATGATTGACACTGGGGATATAAAAGACTGACTGTGAATTTCTTTTACATTTGGCACTGGGTTGCCCTTGAGATGTCAATTAATTCTGGTCTACTTGCATAGCCAAAGGGTTATGAACCCAAATGCTGAACTGATCCGAATAAAGAGAAAGAAATATTGAAGAATGTTTCTAAACATTTCCTCGGGGATTCTCAATAATGGAAACTAAGCAAATGAACGAAATCGCTTTTATTCATGGGGCTGGGTCTCGGCCTGACGAAACAACATCTCAAAAGGAAGAGAAAGTCAAGAATCACCTAAATCTATTCAGCGATGTTCAGTTCAGTGTGGTATACATGAATGATTTATGTTTCAGTTTCGTGATACATGTCTGACGGAGAGTAATGCACTAGAGACTTCCGTTATTTGTCCCTTTTCACCTTTTCTGACTGATCCTAGTTCAGCCTTGACATGAAATCGTAAACTCCCCCCTACACATTGGAATGTTAACTCAGATTTTCATTATTTTGGAGACTTTTCTACAAATAAATATTTCGTTTTAAAAAGAAACTATTTGGAATAAACGATTCGTGACCACACCAGTCCTTACATGTGATTATGACTCTTTTATAGAAAAGGGTGCCATCATCAAATCTCCGGAATCCTTTTTATGTCAGTCTCTGGTTTTGCTTTATGTCATTAATCCCTATTGTTAACAACATCACTTTTGAAAAGTAATAAAGGGTCATTATGGTCAAGGTAACTATGATCACTAAAGTGCTAATATACTTTTTTGAGCTTTTCTTCCAAGAATTATTTCCCAAGAAAAATATTATAAAATATATTAAGAATAGCTTAGGAGAAATATATTCTGTGTCGAAGGAGTTAATTAGGGAGGGGGCGGGAAGTACACATTTAAAATGTAAAAAATATAATTGATTGATGTTTTTGTTTATCGTGAAATAAATGTCATTATTTTGCTTAAATATTATTGATTAATAAATGATTAAAAAACGAACGAACTTATGCTTCAACCTAATATATCATGACTGAAGAGAAAATCGGATCTGTTAAAATATAATATGTCACTGAAAGCATTATATCAACTTCAATAACTGCAAATCGACACTATCGAGGAATGGTTACGATATGATCGATTTTCTAAGAAAGTGGGTTATCATTTTCCGAAGTGCTGCCATTCAAAGCCAAAACGTGACGATTGGTTTTTCTGATTTGGTTGAGTACATCCATGAATCATCACTATTGGCAATGTCATGGAGATGCAATTAACCAATTTAATATCACGACGTCCGTTACAGAGAAAATAATGATTTTAACGGGATTGTGACATTAACGAACGACCACATATGTTTTAAAATCAATTATTTTTCATTTGTACGTGATATTCGAAGGTTTATTACAACAAACAAAGTGATAATAAGCAGGTTACACTCTATTTTGCAATTCTTTTGATGAATTGTTTAGACTTGACTTGATGTTTTTAATGTAATCTGGTATCAACTGTGAACAGAGCTTCCTCAAATACAAGTTCCCGTTTACAGTGGAATATATCGAGTTTCAAGAAATATTCTGTGATTGCTGAGTGTCACGGTTTACTGTTCCATCGTCTTTTGGTACAATCCAGCCAACATTGTTAATATTCTCATCATATAATCAGACACCCCACAATTGAAACCCCTGATTACATGTAGTTTTTAATGATCCCTCATCACCAACGTCATTTTGAAATGTTTTTTAAATCAAAAGAAAATATGTAGTCTCTTTTTTCTTTGATCCAATTAATTTCGTGCTTTTTTAAACCATATTTAAACTGATATGACCATTTCAATGGCATGGCAATAGTTTTTTATTGAAAACAATCATATTTTTACGATTGAAAGCAATTTTCCCCCAAAAACCTCTTCCACAATCATTTGCTGACTGGCTCTCGACCGACCCTCATATTAATTACTTTGATTTGATAATATATTTTTTTATTTATTCTCGATACAAATATTTTATTAATTAAAAATAATTTTGAAAGTCAACGTGACATTTTGATAGGAACCCGTCTCAAAAATGTTAAGATCCATGGATTCGATGTTGTTATTTTATGCTGGCCAGTTATTTTTATAAAATATTTTTATTTTATTTATTTATATTTTTAAAATATTTATTGATTTTACATTAACTGATTAAAAACGCTTAACATAAATAAATATAAATAAATAACACTAAAAAGAAATTGTCTTCAGGAAGTCTCGAAAAATTGTAAAAAGCACTTTTTGCAGTTTTTTGTTTAAATCGTTGAGATTTTAAAAATGGAAAAATAATGTGGAGACAAAAAATTTCCAAATATTTTCAGTGGGTTTGTAAAACGTTACAAATTTGTTTCCTTTGAACAAGATTTCAGAAAGAAGCTGAGTATTTTCAATGAAAATAAATAAATATTATTAGGAAAATAAAATAATAACTTACTCAAGTTTTATTTTGCGATAAAATGAGCTGACGGTGATAAGCCACTGGAAATATATGAATGGAAAACAAATTAAACTGTGGCAATATATAACGTTCATGTTTATTGGCTGAATTCTGGGCATCGCCTCCTCTCTGCTTACCTGCATTTCAGTGAGGCAGTGATGTTTCAATGTTGGACTTTATTTCATATTTATATATGAAAAGAAGAGGGGTTCTCAGGGTTTGGTCTCAATACTGCAAAACCATTGGAAAAATATGATTGATTGAGAGGAAGGACGCCCATTGTTTTTTATTTGAAGTCGAAAAACTGATATTAAAAAAGGAAAGTTTAGACTTAAAAAACAGTAAATAATACATAATATTAAATATAATATATATTATACCAAAGAATATCATATGATTAATGTGTGGAGTAATTGGAAAGTTTGTGGAATCAGATAGTTCAAGTGATTTTACTTTTATTAAATGACATCATCGTATTCGACATTGATTTAATATTAATCATTTGAATAAATATAGAGAGTTTTTCATAAATATGTATACGAGTTTAAACAAATATAAATTAATCAATTTATCAATAAACATGAATCATTTTTATATATTATTGTAGATAAATCACTGAGGAAATATAAATATTTTTTATAGATGTTTGGAAAAAGAAAATAAATTCGGTTGAAAATTGTTGATTATTTTTGCTTTAAGCGTGTATGCACATTTATGAAACACTGTTTATATTGATAAATTTGTTTTAAATTTAAATATTGTTTGTCTTCCTGATTTTTTGGCCCAACTCGAACAGTTCTTGACCACAAACGATGTAAAACATTTAAATAATATTCTGCAATAACACTTTGACATTTTAAAACAAATTCCTTAAGGACTATACATTTTGAATTATAAAAAGTAATAAGCATTGTCTTAATTTTTAAAAACGTAGATTTTTGGTTTCGGCTCATCTACTGACTTCCATTCACTACTTTGACGCTCGGTTTGTGGATAATATTTGAGACACCACGTCTCGTCACCAGTTATAATTGAGTCAATATAATCTGGATTGTTTGCCACATTGTTGAAGAAATCTTTACAAGATCCAACATGAGCAGCTGTTTGGTCTTCATTTAATTCATGTGGAACAAACTTGGCACAAACCTTTCTTTTACCCAAATCTTTCGTTAAATTGTCCAAAAGGTAAAGAAATTTGTATTTACTTCTTCTGCTAACATTCTCAGTCATTTTACCACCATACGTAATGATTTCCCGTACTTTTGCCAACAAATGTAGACGATTTTCAGCATCCGGATGTCCAAGCGTTACATCGTTATTTAAATCATAACAAACATTTTTAAATCGTGTAACCCATGTAGAGATATGTGTATGAGACATGCAATCATCACCATTAACTTTTTGTAGCAATTCATATGTCTGTAAGTTTTTTCCCGATTTTAAACGAAAATTTAATATTTGCTCTTTGTTCCATTATAAATCTATGAAATAAGCATTATATATACCTTTATTTAAATGCAAATTGAATTTAAACCTACTATCCGAATAAAAAAAATCTTGATGATTTTCAAAAATGAATGATTTAATTTTAAATTAAAGATTAGTTTAAACAAGTGATTTTCAACTGGGGTTCTTCGGAACCCAGAGGTCCCGCGAGGGAGAGTCAAGGATTCCACAAAAAATATCAAATTTTCAGAATTGAGTTTAAAAAAATCCTGAATAGTGATTTTATGAAGGTATAAGTCATTCTTTAATCAGTTAATACGTTACGATACTTTATATTGCCAAAAAAACTCATTTTTAATCAGTGTTATTATATATATAGAATCAAAAAATTTGTTTTACTGCTTCAAATAATATATATTTAATTTTATATATGTCAATGAAACTTATTGATTGGATCTATTTTCTTAAATTACCATTTTGATCGTGAACATAGTCAGATTTTTTAAAGTGTTTGTTGAAATACGCTCGTAACATACGACAAAACTAAGGTTATGGAGCCGATTGAAGCTGCTACCATCAACACTACACCAACTCAACTGCAGTTGCCAAAAAATGAAACTGGCAATTGGCAGTTCAAAGTTCGTCAGTGCTGTGACAATTATCTAGCTCTGGGGTTCACTTGGACGGGTGATCCAGCCCTTAACCACTGTGTGTTGCTTGCGGCGAAGAATTTGCCAATAGTGCCAAGGAGCCAGCTAAACTTAAGCGGCACTTTACAAATAGAAATCCGGAGGTATCGAATAATAACGCACAGTACTTCCACAGAACACTGTCCATGAATAAAAAGTAAATGGCTACGTTTGAGAAAAGGTTCAAGACAAATAAAAAAGTTCAAAAAGCAAGTTACGCTTTAGTGGAGATTTGATATGTAAATATTTTCAAGATAATTTTGGTATGAAAAATCAACATTAATGAAATAAATCTTTGGTGTTAATAATACTTTAATTTTCAATGCGTTTATTTATATGTGTTTTTGTAGAATAGTTATCAAGAAATGGTCTGGGGATGTTTTTCGAGTTTGGGTGTTGGAAATTTAGTCTTCCTAGATTGAATAATGCATAAGGAAGATTATTTGAAAATTTTAGAAGAAAATTTGTTGGAATCTGTGCAACACCTTGGTCTTCAGACTGACTTCATATTCCAGCATGACCGAGACCCAAAACATACGGCCAAAATTATTACACATTGGCTTAATCAATCCGGTGTTAATGTCTTGAAATGGATTAGGCAATCACCGGACATGAACCCAATTGAAAATTTGCAGGTTTTTATGAAGAGAAAACTCAAAGGCAGAGAAATTTCTGAAAAAGATATGCTGAAAAAGTACATCTTGGAAGAATGGCAACAAATTAACCCAGATTTTTGCAAAAAATTGGTTACTTTTATGAATATGAGATGTAATATGATCATCAAGAATAGGGGTGGTCAATAAATTATTAAGAACAAAATTTTGATACAAATTTTTTGTTCGCTTATAATAAATGTATTCGTATGGTTAATTTTCGTATTACTCATTTTCGAACATTCAAAAATAATTTATGCTTACAATTCTAAAACAAATATTTATATATTCTTATTCTTATTTTATATATCCGGGATAGCTATTATACTTGGAAACAATAGACTTTTATAAAAATGTTTTCTTTTTTAGTGAAGTTATTATTTTTTTTATTTATATTATTATCGTACGGATAATTATTGGAGAATATGTACATGACGAGAAATTGTGAGGATTGTGTTTGGAGAGGATGCCGTATCAGAAATCAATAAGATTCCGCTTTCAGATAACACGATAAGCAGGCGTATGTTCTCTCAAAAATTAAAAGTCGAGAGTTTTTGCAGTCCAGGTTGTGGAGAGCACAGATATCAGTGGTAAAGCGCAGCTGCTTGCGTTTGTTCGCTTTATGGACAAGGAAGTTGTCATGGAAGACTTTCTTTGCTGTAAGGAATTGCCGAAAACAACAAAAAATCAAAATATTTGTGATATTTTGAATTCGAATTTGGAATCTTGCAAGTTGACTTGAGAAAACTGTGTGCATTTTTTACGGACAGGAAATGTCAAATCCTTTGTCTCGCTGACGCAACGACCAAATCCCAATATTATAGTCACTCATTTTTTTCTTTTTTATTTAATATTAACCCATTTCATTCAAGAGGGCATAGAATGATTTGATTTATGTAGTGTATAATAGTTGATATAGGACCTATTAAGACTAAGTATAAGTTTCATAAAAATTAAAAAAACATTATTTACTTTGATTTTAGGACTAGTTCCATTTGAGGATTATGGAATGTAGGCGTGTTACTTATAAATTGTGTTATATTCAAATTAAAAAACATTTATTCAAAACCTCTATCATAATAATATCATTACAATTAGAAAATTACCACAAATTGCATCAAACACTCGGTACATGAAATTTACAAATAAAGCAAAGACAAAAAATCTTACCTTGAAGTTATAAAGTGGAAAATTCGAAAATAATACAAATTTGAGATGAAATTTAGAAGAAAAAATATGCAAGTAAAAGTCCATCAATGCCCAATTAAAATATGTCTCTGAGCATGATTTAAATTGATTTATATTTAGTACAATCTTCAAATAAAGTGTTAATTTCACTCTAAAGGGACATTCCCAAATGGGCTTATGGAATGAAATGGGTTAATATATTTTTTACCAAACTTTGTTTATTTATCTGATAAAACCTCCATACAGAAATTAAATTATCGTTACAATTTTATATGACGCCTTCCGAGTTCGGTTAGAAAATATATATTAGCACAAAAAAAGCAAGTTTTTTTTAAATTGAAAAATCCGATGCTCTTACAATATCAAAGCTTCTTTTGATATATTTAAATATATTATAAATTAAAATAAAATAAAATTGGCACATTGTTCCATTGTCCATCATACTGGTCATCTAAATGCGAAAACGTACCAAAAAAATCTGAATTTTGGCACATTCAATTTATTTATCAAGGACGTATAATTTTTCGTTTAAAAAATATTATTCATAAAATACAATTTTTTTATTTTTGAGTTCATTAAAATTCTGCACTATTATATTAATTACTGTTTTATTTTAAATGAAAAACTTTATTGATTTGACATACCACCATACTCGCCTCAACTAAACCCAATCGAAGGGTTTTTCAGCAGCTTTATAAGTCACAAATATCATCCTTTATGAGAACCATTATAGATCGGGATGATTAAAAGAATTGATTACCCAAGCACTCATACACGAAGATATCGATTTAAGTGTGGTTATTTTCGCAACATGAGGAGGTTTATAGAAAAATCCTTGGCGAGGCAAGAATTTATTTAGTGTACATTTCTACTCGTGTATTTGTTATGAAATATCTTTTTTCTATATATTTCTGAATATTTTTCTATATAATTCTGCTTAACCCTGTAACTAAATTTTAATTATTGATTCTAAATTTAATAATAATATTATTATTATTAAAAATTTTGAGGTATTGTAAAACAAATCATGGTTTTATTATAAAGAAAAATTCCACAGTCTGATTAAACTAATTATAAAAAGCTAAAATCCGAGTCAAATTATATTATAACCCAATAAATCAATGTTATGTGATCATTAATCAGTTCAAATGTCGATTGTTAATTTGGATCAAGAGCTGCCTTAAGCGTGCCCTGTTCAATCCTGAAACCTCTTAAAGACGCATAATAATTTTAATTGCCAGAAACGTAAAAGAGATTATCAATGGGACTGGAAAGAAATCATGTATTATGATTTGATCAAACAAAATAAAACAATCGATTCCAGTAAGTATTGCACACACAGCTCAATAAATTGAAGGCGGCAATCAAAAAAAGAGACCGGAATTGAGCAATATATATGGTGTAATTTTTCAACAAGACAACACGAGACCACATGTTTCCTTACCGATCCGACAAAATATTTTTGCAATTTTTGGCTGCAATCTTTGTTCTCCACCCACCTTACTCACCAGATCTGGCAGCATAAACATATTTTTATTTATTCCGATCCTTACAGAATTCTCTTTATGGAAAACATTCCAGTTCTTTAGAGGATTGTCTAAAGCACATGAGTGAGTTCATAGATCAATGAATATTTCCAGAGAAATCCTGGAAGGAGGGGTTTTCAAATTATCTGGAAAAAGTCAATGATTTAAACAGTTCACATATTGTTGAGTAAGATTTTTATCAATAATAAAAAATCGATTTTGATTTCTTGTAAAACTACGAAAAGACTTTTTACTCAACCCAACCTGATACGATAATATAATAATATAAATAATAATAAAATGCATAAAAATAACAATGGCAACAGTAGCAGTCTTGCTAATGACGAACATTTCTCTCACTTTCATCACTTGAACAGTGAAAACGTATCGCAGCTTTCAAATTGCCGAAAGCAGTCGTTTGAGCCCTTTCCCAATCCATCCCGAATGAAATCGTTATTTAATTGATGTGGCTCTAGAATGGGAAATGAAAGCAAAGCGATCGTTGGGAATTCCTGAGAGATGAAGCGAATACAGAATGGCGCCTTCCCTCTACTTTAAGACGTTATCCGTTATCTGCCTGCACATTGATTCACTTATCAATGAATATTGCGTTCTTCGGGGTAAAAAAATTCAGCTCGCAAGAGAAGCAGAAGTCCTCAAGAACCACAGTAAACCAACAAAATCGTCTAATTAACGAAAAAGAAAAGGAAATCATTTCCCAATAAAATCGGTTTTTGTCGAAGAGCTGACCCCTGAAACGGACGGTGAAGAGTAAAATCGGAGTGTTGCCAGGCTCAACAGAAACGACAAAATCGAACTGCTTCATTGCAGAATGTTTTCCTTTGACAATCTTTTCCAGCTCACATTCTGCCCAAAGATAATACCAACACAAAAAAAATAATACTAATAAAATAATAATAATAATAATTTCTCATTTATTTAAATTGGAGGAAAAGTAAAACGGAATGTTAAGTGCACTGGCAAATTGCTGGTTTCAATTTCCAATTAAAATCCCATCGCAACGCAAGATTATTTCGTCAATCTGGTCTTTCCTCTTTGCCATTCCATACTTAAATTTTGATTAGGCAGAATTAAACAGGGGAAATTAAATGAAGATATTTAATGACATTGAATATTATTACCAAACCATCTCTCGGCTCCTTTCCAGAATTCCCACTTTCATCTCTGTTCCATGCGGGAGAACGGCATTTGCTATTTCATTAGTAAAATGGCCATTTCGATCGCCATGGCGATGTTGCGTTATTTTTATACATTTATATAATGGAATCAGTTTTTATTTTATTAATTTCATTGATGCCATTAATTTCTTTGCAAAAAAGGCAACTGTAAAGACAGGAAAAATCAATTATATATTTATCTTTTCCCGTTAATGGTTCGGTATAAATAATGATGATTATAATAATAACAGTTGGTAACAACATCAGAAACCCTTTGTAAGCCCTGTGAGATGGGCTTTGGGGTGTCAAGGTTAATCCGTTTCATTTTTAATTAAACCAGAAATTTTAATCATACAAATTTTTTTTATTATCCAACAAAATTGAATATTTTTAATTCTTAAATAAAATATAATTACTAAATATTAATAATTTAATAATAATATTAATAATTTAATAATAATAATTTAATAATAATAATAATTTAATCATAATAATAATCATAATACCAATCAAAGATATTGATGATATTGATTATGGATTAACGAATTTCTTCGAATCCAAAGATAGTAAATATTCCGAAAATGGTATCGACAAGTTTGAAGAACGTTGGAAAGCGATGATTGATAACAATTGTGAATATATAATGATAAGCTTGACGTTTAGAATAATAAAATAATAGGAATATATTCTCATTCTTTCAAATTTATTTCCGATGCACCTGATAATAATAATAATAATGAAGCATACATGGAGCATTCGTCGGAAAAACAAATTAAAAATATCAGTTGGATATGGTTTGAGTATGGCTTCACAAGCGTTGGTAAAGCGCTCAATATCGTCATGAATAAAAGAATTGATTTTTTGTTTACATTTCATAACTAACCCATTTTTCATCTCCAGTTATTAATCGTCTCAGAAGGAAATCTCAAAGGCTAATGCTTTGAGTTAAGTTAATTTCATTAAGATTATATGGAGTCCATAATACAATTTTTCATATTCCCACAAGGCGATCAGTTTATATTGTTTTTCGGATTTTTTCATGAGAAACATGTAATGCACGGCAAGGACGTGGGGTTCATCTTTCAAAGAAAATTTGGCACCAATTTTGGCACTACCTAATTTTTTGCATTTGAGTAATATTTTTCCCTTTTTTGAAATAATAAAGCGAAATGTTGCGATACTGAAAATTGTCATCTTCCATTCTTTTCAAGTAATTGCAAATAAAAATCTAAGAGATTGATTAAACAACGACAAATATATCAACATATAAGACTGAAAGAATTACAGTCAATCCCCGTTATAAAGGAGACATTGGTGAACTCGAAAAACATCTTTATAACAGGGTTCCTTATAACGGGGATGTTACGCAACACTAGAATGAGTACAGACTGAGTACCACTGATTACTTCTCCCACTGCTATTTGGTTATTTGATTGATAATTTAAACATAAACACTGAAAGTACAAGGTCAAATATCAACATTACGTTTTAACCCAGCAAATAAATATAATAATATAAATATAATTGGAACATTTAAGTTGATCCGAAAATAATGATTACTTTCAAAATAAAAACACAATTACAAAAGATTTTTTTCATTTTAAAGTGAAAGACGTTTGAAATCATTATTTATTTATTGAATCACATTTACGCTATTTTCTTCATCATCAAAGTCCATCAAAAGAACCAATTCGATAATGGTTATAAACTCCTGCCAATATTGGGGGAACCCGTACAGAAAAAAAAGTATAAACGGTTCTGCAAGCCGACGAAACCGTTCGGCGTTGACAATCTGTTCCCACTCCAATTTGCAAACGGGTCCCACTAATTTGACCAGCCCCGCCTTGGTTAAAACGTTTCTACCTCCACGAAACACTTCTACAATATCCGACGAAAATGGAACGACCATTCCGTCTGGATCATAAACATGTCCGTTTAAAACATAAGCATTGGCAGTTCCACTTTTCTTTCGGGGCACCCACAGAAATACCGGTTGATAATCGTCAATGGCCAACAGATTTCTGTTGAATCTGTTCGATTTTAAAATCAAAAAGGATAAAGAAAAAATCTGATAAAAACTAACTTGTTCTTGGAAATTACGAACGACTGAATATTCTGAAGCAAAAAATATAATTAAGCTAAAATATATAATATATTAAGCTATTAATATAATTAATATTCAAAAAAAGTGAATTCTATGTTTCCTAGCAACAGTGACTTTTTAAGATGTTAGAATGTAAATTTTTGTAATTCGAAACTGATCGAAATATCATTTCAATCAGTCGATCGATAATTTACAACTGTACACGGGTTGGAGAGAGTCGATAGAGTTTTTCGGTCGAACGCTCCTCTGCACCAGATTTGAAACAAACAAAAAAGAATGTGGTAGGAAAATATCAAAAAAAGCAATTACCGGAACTAAATTTGAAAATCGATTTTCAATCAAGGCATTGATTATTGTTTCTTTCCACCGCTTGTTTGCCTATTGATTTATAAACGTTTTCAATGAAAATAACAGTGGATTGCATAACTCAAATACCTGGATTTCGGCTGACAATTTCTGGAGGCACCTGATCATATTCAGTTCCTGCTGTGTTAGGACCTGAATACTGCTCTTGCACATGGGGTTTAAAATTTCCTGAAAGTCTGGATTGAATTCATTTTCAATGTCATCGCACCTAAGTTAGATCGTCAATACTTTCGGTCATTTTTAATAATGCCGGTCTCACCTAAAATGTGCACCCTTGATGAAAGTATTTAGATTATGAACTTCAATCAGCCATTCGTGTTTGAAACCCTCTGAGAAAAATTTTTGACAGAAAGTTTTAATATACTTTATTGCCTCGTTCTCATAGTAAATATCATACATCTCAAACGTTTTGATCGATAATTTTCCTTCCAGTGAATACAGCTTTGACGGTGATCTCAAAATTCTACCACATTTCGATACACAGATTATCGGCTCGCTCATAAATTGTTCATTAGTATCTAATTTAAATCCAATAACAGCATAATAACCACTGAAATACACTGGAAACCAATCTCGGATTCGAGTAAGACTAATATCATTCGATACCTTTTTACCAAGTATTTCACCATGAACATCCCATACTATTAATAATAGATTGTTAATATTTTGTTTTATTATTATTATTATTTAAAGGTACCTATCACGTTGGATTTATTAAGATCATATTCCATGTCTTTATCGAAGGAAATTTTTATTGTTAATCCAAATTGATAATTATTAAAACAATTTATATTACTTAAGAGAGGTTAGATATGAAATCTATCTTTTAATTGATATTTTAAAACGACACCGTCCAATATTTGTATGTTTAATGAAATTCAAATATAAATATCTCGATTTAATTGTTGCATTTACCGTTTGTCTTTATTTATAATTTCAATATTCAAAAAATATCAAAAATTTAAACTTATTTAATTTAATTAAAATTTTTCATTAAATAACTTAAAATAATAAAAATTTTATTCAAAATTTTCAAAATTAATGATATTTTTATTCAAGGAGACATGCACCAATTTTTTAATACAGAAATTTTTTTTCTAATGTTCAGAATTATATATTAAGAAATTAATACATATGATCACAATGAAGGCATTTTGTTCTTTTCTATATAATTTCTAAACAAAATTACAATTTCAAAATAATACATAAAATTAACCTTGAAATAAATCATTAAAACAACTTATAAATGAAAGTGTAATCTCATTTCAGCCGTTAAGGCTTCTGTGAAATGTGGCTTCAGATTCCATTTTTATAAACTTTAATAAATTTTTTTCAAAATAAAATTTTAGAACAGCAAAGTTTTTCTAAAATTTTAATAACAAATTTAATATTAAATATTTTCAAAGATTCTATTTACATTGATTTAATTTTTTATTATATAATAATTATTTTAATTTCTTTAGAAATCTTATTATTAGCATGTTTTTTATATAAAATATATTTACATAAACCAGATACCTGTTATTTTCAAGGTCACCTTTTGTTTATATAAATTAATCATATAATACCCAAATTACCTTATTATTTGTGTATTTTAAAATTAACTTTAAAAATTTTTAATTTTATAAATGTTAGTTAATTGATTTAAATAGTTAATTTAAACAACGGTTCTTCAGGCACCTCAACTATAAATCCCAAGGACCTATGCAACTAAAATATTATAAAATGATAATCATTTTAACGAATACCCAGAAATGGCGACAAAACTAAGCGAAAGAACTGACTTTCTAATATTCAATGCTTAGAAGTAAAATACAGACTTATCAAGGTAAACTTAAAGGTTATTTTAATATATTTTTATTTATAACATGATATTGGTATAGTAAAGAATAATTAAGCCGACTACTGGGATCAGGTTTGTGGCGTTTTGGCATGGCGTTTTCAGGGAGTAAGTGAACCCGAAGAGGACTTGGGGACCATGTTGTTGTTATATCACTGGAAGATTTTATGCTAACAAACAAGATGAATATGATGACTCAATTTTATAATTCCTACTAAATAATCTCACCTAAAAAAACAACAGTGTGGTCCTAATCATGTATCACATCATCTATGGATTGAAAAATCATTTTTAAAATACATTAACAGAACACTTAATTTAGTTTCTTCTGTTATTTAAAATCTCATGTTATCCTCCTTTACATCTATTATTTATCTTTTCTGTAGTAATATTTTAATTATCATTACTGTTTTCATTTAAGGTGTTGTCAAAGTACTCATATTTTAAGAAAAGATTTCCCACATTAATTCTTGTTTGCATATTTTGGCATTATTACACTTTTACACGTATTCATAAGGCGGAGACGGAACCTCAAGTGATTCATCTAGCGTTTCACACTTGGGTTTTTTAACCATCATTGTGAAAATCGTACTTTTATTTACCAAACGTTTCCATGGTAAATTTCTGTATTGACATAAATTTTTTTTCGAACTCTTCAATTTAAAACAAAAACGAAAGAATGAAACACAAAATATTATTTAACACCTGATATATTATCAACTTTAACAGTCACTGCGGAACTGTTATCTGCTAATCCCGGAAGCTTGCGATCTCTTTGTCTTATGTATTGGAATTACTACTCATGTTGGAATCGACGCACATTCTTAAAATTCAAAATAATGAAAATGATGAAAATGGAGATAAATTGATGATGAACCTTGATGTCCCCGTACTTAAAACTAATAAACTATATACTATTATCAAAGTGTTGTCTTTCTTCATTGCCAGCCTTTGTGAATTTTTTATGTATCTTTCGCGTGACTACATCCATTTTTGTATAATTAGAAAATAATATAATAAAAATAAATATATATACTGATCAAAAAAATTGGGCAGGTACTCGCATTTATAAATAGAACATAAATAGAACATTTTGTTTACGACAATGTTTTATAGTTAATTTATTTATAAAATTTAGAAATCCTTTTTATATTTATTCGAACTAAGAAAAAATATTTATTTTTCATCATATATAAAATTCATCAAAGCGGCCCCCTTGATTTTTCATAACAAATCCTTGGCACATGATTGAGCAATTTCCGTAGAATTTCTTGTGTTATTGCATCCATTGTACTTTTACTGTCTCCCAAAGACTCTTTGATGAAGATATCTGTTACTACCGAATTTTTCTATCTAATTCATCTCAGAGTAAATCAATATGGTTAAGATTTCGGGATTGAGGAAGCATTTAATTACTTGGAGGATATACTGCTGTTTTAATTCTCCAAAAAGGTTTTGTATATCTTGTTAGTGTGTTTGTGATTATTGACATGCAAAAAATATATTTCTCTTGAAATAATAGTCTCCTAGATTGCTAAAACATTTTCATTATACATTTTTCTGCAACCAATTTTTTAACGAACGTTCAGAGAGGAGAACCGAAAAATTGGAAGTCCAGTTCTGTCTATAGCACCTTTTCCCATTGATAAATGGTTCAATTTCAGTTTTTGATGGCCCACCCATCTCAGTCTTTTTGCTTTAATAACTTGTCTTAAAGGCTATTTTGCAGCTACTCGACCGTACAACCATGTACAAGCCAGAACTGTTCAACCTGCGTTTAATAGTAGATACGATGACATTCACTTCTGAAATTTGTTATATTTTTCATCTAAATTTACCGCTGTTAGACATCGATTTAACAAGCAATTTTTCTTAATTTTTCTATCTTGTACTCTGTTTTTATTTCGTGGTCTCCCCCAAATTTTTACCATATTTGAATAAGAATATTAAGTTATTACCTTGTTTAAGGAACCCCCGTTATAAGGGACACTTTCCCCTATTTTTTTCTAATTTGATATTTTTTTATTTTCAGTACATTTATTTTGTAAACATTTATTTGTCATAATGTCAAAAAATATTTCATAAAAATATTGTTTCCTTTATGTTAATTTTATAAAATGAATAAACGAATCACACTGATCATGAAAGAGAAAATGAAAATGTTCCTTTATCTCAGTTTACAAGAATTCTCAATTTAAAGAAGCAATTATAGATTTTTCAAAAATCTTTAAAAAAACACTCAAGTACGTGGTGCACGACCAGGGAAGAAATTCGTTTCTATTTAAATGCTGTATATGGTGATCAGTGCCCATCAGATGCAACAATTTACCGATGGTACAACAACTTCAAAGATGGC
>JBBMKC010242942.1:0-10778 GCA_037834085.1 Bipalium vagum
AAATTAATATAAAATCAATGTAAAGTATTATTTAAAATTTAAAACTAACTAATTATATGCAAAGAAATGACTTTAAATATATTTTTTTAGTTTTACACATACTTATCGGCCACCCTGTACATATTCTTTGCATCTTGGATTTGCTCATTTCTCATATAATTAATTGCTCCAAATTTAGCATTGATCAGCTGTTTTGTTTATTGAACATGTGTTTATTTTCTTCATTTTAGATATTCCTGGATCATCATAATATTTTAGGTTTTTTTTATTTGAGGATGACTTATAAGCTGTTCACAAAATTTAAAAATAAACTCTTGTCTAGATATTTAAGCTTCACAATCTTGATCCCAACAGCAAGATTAGAGTCACTGGGTCTACCAGTATCAACTATGGGTGGAATAGTTGTGGTAATCGGTATACAGCATCATATACTATTGTTGAGATTCGACTCCCATCTTATAGGTTTCTGTAAATAAAATTTTGACAAAAAATAAAATTTACATAATACACTGGCTAATTTAGAATTAAGTATTTTAATTATTAATTTAAAATAAATTAAATAAATTTTAAAAAATAAATTTTAAATATTATTTTAGAATCAACTACTGATTTTAAATCAGTAACTTGTATTTATAAAATTATAATTTTCAAAATTTTTAGAAATTTGTTTTATTTTAGAAATAATTAAATTTAGAAAGTACGTAATGATTGACAGCTTAACTGACCAATCAGAGACGCTAAAGCAAACAGTAAAATAGTATAAAACCCAGCGAAAATTCATTTTTTTTCGCCCAGTAAATTCCCTAATAAAAACGGTATGGTTTTTATTGATAGTTTTATTATGCTGAACAGGATTTTCACTGGCACAGCTTTTTAATTAAGGAGTGTGGTATTTTCAGAATGCCTGAGAAGTATGTTGCTTGAGTTGAGACTGCCTGAGCAGTATGTTGCTTGAGTTGAGACTGCCTGAGCAGTTTGTTGACTGAGTGTGACTACCGATTATCGCAGTTTGTTTGTTGTAATTAAAAAAAGTCTTACCCTCATTTTATTGAATACATTTTTAGAGCAGTTGTTTTTGTGTTTTTTAGAGGGTGAGATAGATCAGGTGAGCTAGATAAGTGTTGAGCCAACACTATGTTGGGTTGGCAAAAAGCACGACCACTAAGAATCAATAATAATTAAGGGTCTATAATAATAAAATTTATTAAAATAATAATAATTAATTATTGATAATAATAATTTTAAAACTTGTAAAAATAATGATTTTTGTCATCGTCTGGGTAATGATTAATAAATAATGATAAATAATGATTAATGATAAATAGAAAAGTTTATGTACCAATTTTTATGGTCGAGATAATTGTAACATAATTTAGGAAATTTCAAGCTATCAGAGGCTGTCGTTGGTTAATTTCTACTTCTATATAAGGCCAGGATTTCAGTTGGGAAATTCACCGAGACATTTTCTTATATTGTATATGACAGCTTATTGAAGAGGCTTACCGTTAAAAGGAGTGCTTAGGAAGAAACTTGTCGTCAGAAGAAGTGGCCAACCAGAATATTTAGAATTTAGAAGAAGAGTATTATTCAAAAGTATTGAATATTTAAAGAATTAAGCTGAAAATTGATTATTCCAGCGTAAGATTTTTTTTCCAGACAATATGCCACGGGATTTTTCAATGGGTCACGTCGAGTTCGGGAATCACTAAGAGACCGATTGTTAATTTCTCAATATTTTCTTTTAAAATTCCTGGTTTTATTAACATTTCAAATTGTTTTTAATTTGATTTATTAATATTATTATTAACGTCTTATGATTTACCTAAACATTTCAATTATACATTTACTGTGATCTGTGTAATTTCGTATATATTTTCATTTAATTAGATTGAATTAAGTGATTTTTGTTATTGCTCATGTAAACGATTTGTGAAATAAAGTCTTTTGTTTTGCTTTTATTCATTACAATTAATTGGAATAGAGACATTTTGGTTGTTTTGATTCAAAAATAAGGTTTTCGAGATAATTTAAATCTATCAACAAAGTGAGGAGTTAGGAAAGTCAAGATAAAGTTACACATTTAGATTTAAGGGAAATAGTAACAATTATGACACATTTTTTTATCCGTGTCTCTAAACATTTTTTATTAATTGATATAACTGAATAGCAAACATCCCAGAATTAACATTTTAAATACCAAATTATGTTATACATTGATATTCACCTTTATATATGACAGTTATTTTTATTAATCACATTAAAATATCATTATTACTGATTCTATTAACATTCTGGAATTATCATTATTTGTTAATTTTTAATTAAATTTTTACTTTTTAAATGATTTTTTAATTACTTAACTACAATTCTAAATATAATCAAATCTTAAAAAAACATGTTAAACGAGTTTAAATCTAATCTCTAAATAATTCAATTTTATGACATGTCAATTTATACAGACCAATTATTGTAATAAAGGATTAAAACAAATCTTTGGGTGACACTTGTTTTATTTACCTATTTTTTTGTTTTTATTTTCGTTGAAAAGCAAGGTTTTTAAATAAAATTTATTGAGAGGAGAAATCCAGAGAATCTAATTACATAAATAAATAAATGAATTTTACATAGATCTATTATTATAGATAAAATTCTTATCAAAATATGTCAAATTTATGAGTTTCAAAGACTGGTAAATCACCAAATCAATTTTGTAAATCCAATCAATAAAGAAATTCATACACAAAACATTGAGAGTAGATAAGAAAGTGAAGAATGCGCCAAAAAAATAAAAAAACATTTCATCTTGTTGGTATTTTGAAAAGACTGAAAGAATATGTTTACGCAGATTATTTTATGAAACACGTAAATGATATCGGCATCATGTTTCAATGCCATAATATTAAAACAAGATCTTGCTCCCACTCACACAGTAAGGGATGCCCAACAAACTTCCTTAGAAGTCATAATGTTAATGTTCTGGGTTGGCTCTGAAATTCCTCAAATCCAATTGTAAAATCTATATAGATAAAGACAAGATGATCATTCATTACAGCGACTGAGGAAGATATGTGGAAAGAAGTTTCCAATATATGCTATTCCAGAACTCATGCACAATGCTCAAAGTTAATTGAATCTATGCCAACAAAAATGAAAGCAATTTTAAAATCGAATGGCTATACCACAAAATTTTTATATGAATTTTTTGAATAATTCAATGACAAAATATATGTATTAATAATAAAATTGTGCCACATTAATTACACTTTTATAATCAATTTTTGATAAGGGGTGAACTTAATTCATTTACTGTATCATTAGGATTTTATATATCTCCTATTAGCTACTACACAGGGTTGTGAGCTTCAATTATCCGATCAGATCTAACGACTGAACTGCATACTTAATTAGCTTTCTTTCAGAAAATAAAAAAAACAATTATTATAATCAGCAATGAAACATTCTTCTTTGCTTGTCCAAAGACTTCATTAAATAATGATATTGGTGTTAACAGCATTTCATCATTCACTTTTTTCATGTTCTGAATTTTACTCTTGAATAAATGGTAATAAATATGATAGCAATTTCGCAATTGATTAAGGGATATATATTATACAGCCATGTCTAATTGGTATACTTTCTCAAAGCACTCAGTGATTAAAATCTAAAAATTAAAATAAGTAAACAAACAACAAGCTGGCGATACATATCCCGAACAATACAACAAATTTTATTAATAATATCCTCTATTTTATTTTTAAATCATAAATTAAGTTTCAAATTATCAAAAATTCCTATTTATATTACAATATAAATAGAGTAAAGTACGGGAATCAAATTTATTTTTATTGATTGTTTTTTAAAAGTATACAGTGCATCTATTAAATTTTGATCTTCATACACATCTTTCAAAAATGTATATAAGGATAAATAATCTGGACTTGTTAAAATTATTTTAACTTTTAATATAGAAAAGTGTTCTATTATCAATTTGATAAAATTATTAAATTTCATAAGAATAACGTTCTCAGTTTTCTAAATTATTTTTCAGAATCTTTTTTGAAACATGACAGCCACCCACATGAACTTTTAGGTTCCACTTTTGAAGCCTCAAAAAATGCAAATCATTTTCACTATTTAAGTAGATTAAATATAATACTTTATGATAGGATCTATTTTTCGAAATTGATGTGAGGATATTTCCTATAAATAGGTGAAAAAAAATTAATCAAAAATATTATATTACTAAAATAAAAATGCATGAAATATTCGTGAAATAATAAATATAGGGATAATATATTAAATTAAAATACCAAGATTAAATGTTATCGTGAACATTAAAAGTTTCGTAATATTGCAGATTAGGTTCCGAAAAGCGTAACTTTAATTTTTTTAAACTACTGATGATGATGTAGTGGACGGCCAGAAAGTTGCTTCTCTTTAATTGAAAAATCATCCCTTCAAAATTTCTAAAACCAATTCCGATATTGCGCACTTTTAACATTATCTCCTTTTATCAATTTTATTTTATTAATAATAACATCATTTAAATAAATAATTAATTAATGAATGATAAGAAGTACTCATATCATGAGGTTTCTTTGATGATTTAATATTTATTGTTCATCAGTTTGTTCGTCTTCAGAAATCTTTGATCTTATTCTTAAAGAAATTGTTCAGTTACTTTTAAGGTCCTCCTCATTATTGAATTAAGAGCGATAATTTGGTTGGAAATCCTTTTAGAAATTTTATGTATCATTCTTTAGCAGTGCTCCAACTAATTGTGCCTTCTCCATACAGAGTACAGATATCTTGAACTAATTTGGCAACTTTCTGACCTCTGTTAAAAGATAGTAAAATTAAATTTCGGAAATTCTTTTTTTCATTTACTTGACATTAGATTTCTAAAGTTAAAATTTTTTTTTAAAAATTAAGGCATTGAATATGATTATTATAATATTGTAGAGCAGAAAAAGAGTATTTAAAAAATAGAAATAGTAATAAATAAACATTTTAGTTATAAACAGAAATAAATAAATACACGGGAATATATGTTACTTCCTTATTCATTTAGCAGTATGACTGGAATAAGTAAAGCACAAAATTTCTTCCAACTAATAGACTTTGTAAAAAGTTGAATAGTGAGACTTCGTTGAAGTGGAGTGAGTCTAAAAGAAATCGCCAGATATTTGGAAAGAAATCATTCCACTATTTGACGGGTATATAATGCGTGTTATGAGGGGCAGTGGACAACATCAACGAAATTGGATGTTGACATCTTAATTTTCTATCCACTAGAAGCAAGTTTATGTCGACCACAAAAATTGAAAAATTGGAAATGAACCTCAAAAAAGGTGTCCCTCAGCACAACAGTAGTATTGGTCTGTATACATACCATCCCAACCGCTGTTTACTGTCGCAGAACTTATGGTGGTGTCTAAAAAGAAAAGATTTAAGTTTAGAATGGAATCGCGTCATCTTTAATGGTTAATCAAGATTCTATTTATAGCAAAGTGATGGATGCTTGAGAGTTAGGCATTACTGTATTACTATATTAATTCCATTAATGGAAACATTTTCAGATAATAGTTTTTAACAAAACAATGCGAGACCAAATGCCGCCACTAAAAACAGCAAAGATTTTGCACGCATCCGAAGTGTAAACAATAAATTCATTAGTTTTATCTCTTGTTGAACATGTGTGTGATATCAAATTATGGTTTTCTCTTGATATTCATAAAAAATTGGTTGAATTTAAAAACCAACTTCAACAACTATAAAATGACATACCTCAAAGGGAATTAAATCTCCTAAATAATAGAACGTTAAGAAGAAACAAAGATTATGTTGTAAGACTCGGTTGACATTTCTAAATGTGTCCCATATAAATTTATCTCATGCAATTTAATCAGACATTTTATAATTTTATTTTCTCAGTTTTAAAACTATTAGGGATCTATTTTTATTGAAAATGAGTATATTATTTATGATGAATACAATTTTCATAAAATCCTTCTAAGAATTTATACACAAAGATTTCAGAATTACTTGTTATTTTTATTTGACCTTTTCATCTTGTTTCTTTTGTTCGACTAAAAACGTCTACGTTTTCGATAAAATTCAGAATTATTCAATACTATTCATTTCTCCTTTATTATCTCCATTTCTTTTGTTCAGCTTTTTGAATCTTATGTATATTTACTGTTTTATCACATTGAAATAATAAAATGCATCTGATTTATCATTTTGTCTTCCCATTTCTATTGCTATTTGTTCCTTCCGATTACAGTGAAATTATTTTATATACACTTTTAGATAGATAAAGTACATCTAAATAGATACATGTGTGATCGGATATCATTAATAACTTAAAGGTCATTTTTACAATCTAACAAAATCTTATAACCCGGCTGTAAACCATTATAATTATTTCCGTTTGAATAATCAAATATTAATTCAATATGACAAAACTAGTTTTAATAAAAATTAATATAAATTTGAAAATTATATCACATACTTACAGTTGGTTTAGGAGGATTCTTCGTCAGTTTAATACAGGATTTACATTTTTTACATTCAATTATTTCTCCAAAATTAGAACATTTTTTACATCCACGATCCACATTGTCACAAAAGCCGCACCGTCTTTTACCAAATGCGCATCTCTCACAATAATGCGTACATCTTTGTTCTTTGCAATGCGGACAAGTTTCCCAAGCACAGGTTGGAAAGCACGGTTTATCAACATTGTTTTGACAAGCTTTGCAAATTCTTGTTTCGCTTAAACATAACGTTTCTGAGTTACTGCGACAAGCAAGATTTTCGATTTCTATAGCACGAGCAATCTGATCCTTGCGTGTTGTTGTATCTTTAGTAATGATCTTGAGTTTTCTTGTTTGATTATCATCGGCCTCTTCTTCTCCTGTTATTTTACGATCAAATACTTTTGAATGCATGAATGAAATAATATTCCAAACTTCTTTCAATATTGATATTGATTAGAAGTTATAAAATATTGATTAATAGATTTTTTCATAACTAAATTTTAAATTAAGATTTTTTTTATTAATAATAATGATGCTGGATGATTACAAGGTGAACCCTTGTAATAATTATAATAAAGTAAGCATGATAATAATAATAAAAATAAATTTATAATAATAATACTATTGATAATAAAATTTTCTTTTAAGAAGAGAAACTGTTTTTTAGCTAATGCTGCTTGTTTAATTAGAAATATCCATTATATGGTTTTTAATGAATTAATGTTCAGATTGTATGTTCTTTATCATCAGCTAATTCTGCCTAAGTCTTGTTACTCACAGCAGCATAAGCAGCTTGATAATAACAGATTTTTAAGACAATATATTTAACAAAATCAATACAATAAATATTTGAAAAAATTAATTAACATAATTAAAATTATATTTACAGGATTTTTAATTTCATTTCAAATTTTTGTAAGCTCATGTAAATTTTATAATATATATTTGTAAAATTGCTTAATAACACTAAGTACATTATTTTTTATCATACATTATTATTCGAAAAGTTAAAATGTAAAGGCAAGTTTAATTATTATTTTTTATTTTGGTATGTACCATGGTTTTACATGAATTGTTGATGTCCATAATAACATACATTTGAAAAAGAAATATGCAATATTTTGAATATTGAATACTATTCCAGTACATAATATCTTGAATATAAACTGACTCCGATTCAATTAGGCAGTGCATTTAAAACAACCAGTAAAGTATTAATATGTATTTATATCACAATTTACAAATGATACAGACAAGATAACAATGTTAACACTATCAAATCGTCAAAGAGTTCAAATAACAATGATAACAACAACAAAATTATCTAATATTGTCTAATCAAACATTTACACAATCTGTCAAATAATCAAATTTTAACAAAACACAAACAATAATTCAATGATAATATAAGAAATTAATAAATCAATAATTAAAATCTAAATTAATAAATTAAAGAATAAATTGTAATAAATAAAAAACAGATAATGAAAGAAAAATCCCTTGCGAGATAGCTCATACCGAGATTCCCGAGTTATTAGCTGATCCATTGTGGTTGCTCATAAATATCCAACAAGAAAAAATGATGAAAGAGCTATGGATAATCAAGCAAAATTTGCAATATTTTTTAGCACTTTGTCATTATATGATGAATCCATATTATTTTTTGTTGATGAGGTCGATTATAATAAATCACTGCAGTCAAGAAAAGGAAGATCTTTAGGAGGAAAGAGCCATTCGTTGTATACATGGTAATTTTATATCTCCGTAAGTTGTGCTATGAATAAAAATGAAATTGTTTATTATCATGCACAGACTACAGAATATATAAGAATAGAACATTTCAGCCGTTTAATGCCGAATTACAGGGTTTAACCTCACATTTCAAATTTTTAACACAACACACTGATATATTCCTGGATTTGAATCCACATACATTTTGAACTGCATTTGTACCTCTGTGAGATCGGCCGTGTTTGTATCTGATAGATACATTAAAACCGACTTCATCGACGAAATAAAAGCAGTTCTTATTAATAATTGATAAATTAAAGAAATCATTGGCATAGTTTTATCGGTCATTTAAAGATTTCTGATCATATCTTCTTGTAGGTATTAAGGTCGTTCTTTTCATCGTGTAATTGAATTATTTAATATATCCGGGAATTTTCATAATGCTGACGTCAACATTGAAATGATTCTTCAATTTTTGGTGAATGTTATCCAAAGTTATTTAAAAATCTGAATCTATGTATTTATGTTTCCACATGTTTATACTCTTTCTTGAACCACCTTTTAAATTTCGAGTGATTCTGTTTTCAGAAATACTTAACTAAAATGTTATAATATACATGTAAAAGTAAAAGTAAAAGCCTGGATAAAAATTACCTTTATAATTGAATAGATCGAAGATATATTTAAGCTCATTATTTCTGCGATTTGCTTTTTTTAAATGCCCATTATCACAGGCTTCTATGATTCTTATTCAAATTTCATTGTTTATCATTTTTGTGTTTTAAATTTGTGTTTGTACTTGTATAAATAAATATATTTTTATATCAAATATAACAATTTTGAAATAAAATGATAAATTTTTATAATTTAATGTTAAATATTAGAAATGTGAGGTTAAAAACTGTAATATCAAAAGTTGAAATTCGTGAACATGAATCTATAGTAATCATTATGTACAATTTTCCATTTTATAAATTGAGCATAATACATTAATTAGTAGAAATTGGGGTTCAAAGAATATTATTTTTGTCCTCTTATTCTCCTTTTCTAAATTCAATTGAGATTTTGTTCTTAAAATGGAAAAAACCTACAAGACAAGTTCATTTAGAATATAAAAACCACTTGTTTGATTTGATCAACAACATTGAAAATTTAAATATCGAAGAAGATTGTAATTTACATCATAAATACACGTTTTGATTTCTAACTAAGCAAACCCTGTCTTTAAAATAACATTTATTAAGTTTTTTAAAATGATTATTTATATCTAATAATATTATTAACATAATTTTTCTTAAAAATATGTGGCTTATTTATTTTTCGAAATTTAAAATTTATGGTTAAGTTGAAATGTGAATTTATTGATTCAAATTTTCATTTTTGTATTAATTTGAAGCATAAATTTATTTTATTGGATAAATATTTTAATTTTTTTGATTAAGTTTTAAATGTATTTAATCTATCAAATTGTAATTATTATAGTATCAATATTATTTTCATAGATTTAAATTTTAATGAATTTTTTATTCATGAAAGGGTTTGTCAGAAAATGATTAGACATTTATGATATCAAAAACCATTTTTCTGTTTCAAATTTTAAAATATAGATTTCATATTTCAATGTTTTTGACTTTATATTTTATTAAGATAGTTCTTGATAAACATTTTATCATGATAATACATGATAATGCTTAATTTTTGATAATAATTGCATCACAAAAGAAATTATTTTTTATTGATTAAAATGGTAATGTATTAAAATGTCAAAACAATATTTAAAACTACAGTACCTGGCCATTGAAATAGACTCAAACAAAAAGTTTCGTGTTTTAGTCGTAAATTCATTTTCTAAAATATTTTTTTGACGTAATTCATTATTAAATGCAAGAATAATAATTTATTAAAATGGAAAACACTAAAAAATATATACTACATATGACCATGCACAAAAATATTAATATTTGGTCCACATGCCCTTATTTTTATCAAGTTGCTGCACTCTTGATTGCATGCTTTTGACGGAATTTATGGCTGTCTGCTTAATATTATTGTTGTTGTGCCACAAATACTTTATTTTCTTGATCAGTTGATCTTTTGTAGTAACTTTATCTAGAGCTAACTGATCTTTCAGAACCTTCCAAACATTTTCTATCGGATTCATGTCCTGAGAATTACCGGGCCAGTCCAGAAGCGGTATTTTTTCTTTATTTAGATAATTTTGAATTAGCTCTGAGGCAGGGTGCTCCATCATGCATGGAGTGAAATCGTTCACTTCCAGGAAACCAAATTCGTAACTGAGGCTGAAATTCATTCTGGATCACTTGGAGGTACTGTTTCGAATTCATATTGCCATCCACAAAATAAAGTTTTCCAACCCCTTTGGCAGATATAATTGACCATACCATTACTTGGGTCGGATGCTTAACCATTTGGCATACACATTCAGACAAGTACCTTTCATTTGATCGACGACGAACAAATTTAAGGCGGTCATTGTTAAGCATG
>JBBMKC010242952.1:0-10778 GCA_037834085.1 Bipalium vagum
TTGCACTGTACACTCTTCCAGTATAATTTCCCAAGGCCGACGACGGACAAATGATCGACGCTTATTGCCAAAAATTTAAAATTTGGAACTTTATTTCTGTCTTCCGGTGTCCAATTATTATGTTCTATGGCCCAGGTTAATCGCTTTTGTTTATGGGCTTTTGTTAGAGGTGGTTTTTTGACCTCTACACAGCCTCTTAGGCCGACATCAAGCAAACGCCGTTTTACTGTAGTGGTGCTAATTTTGTTTCATGAGAGACACTGAAATTAGCAGTGATTTCTGAAGCTGAACTTCGGTGATTTCTCAAAGAACTTATCATAATATACCGGTCTTCCTGTTTTATGGTTGAACGAGATCTTCCGGATCGATTGCGATCATGGAATGATACTGTTTCTTCTTTCCTTTTGATTGTTTGACGTACGCTATACTCCGATATGCTGAAACGTCGACATAATTTCTCGGTTGGAAAAACCAGATAATGCAAAGTGTAGATTTCTACTCTTCTTTCTAAGCTTAATTCCTTGCTACTGGCCATTTTGAAAAATTATTTATTGAATTGAAATGGATTTTTAAAGTATAATCAATAATTGTTTTCAAATTTTTATAAGGTATTTTCAACAGATTTCAATTAAGGCAAGTTTTCATTAAGTTTTGTTTAATTTCCATTACAAAACACTCTTAAAGGCTTGCATAAATATTTTGATAATAAAAATAGCTATAATAATGTTATCGGATTGTTTAATGTGATAAAAAATTTTATATAGCTTATTATATGTTACTTATGTTTTATTAATACTGGGGTCATAAAAATTGATAATATATCTTGGATTATTATATAACTATCATATATTAATGTAAAGTTGTCTATATCATCTCTTTTTTAAGTTTTAAAACCACATGAATCAAATTCTTTCAGGTGCGATTAAACTTAAGGGCGGTAGTTTATTTTCCATCACATGTCTTAGTCTGTAACATGGGATTTTCACCCATTAAGAATCGATGAAATAATCATAAAAATATACTCCTTCATCATACTGAGAATTGTAATGAAATTTTTTATGCAATATAATCAGATATGTTCATTTAAGTGATATCTTGTTCAAATATTAATTATTTGTGCTTACAGTAATATTATCATTATATTATAATATAATAATAATGAAAAATATAAATATGAAAAAAATGATATTATCCATTATTAAGAAATTTTGAGTGTACGGTAAAAGAACTAAAATAAGTTAATCAAATTAATAACTGAAAATAAATGTTAATTTAGAAAATAATATATTTTCTTGGTTAAATAAGTAAAAAGATTCATATGTACCCAATTATATTTGTATATAGCAGAGATGCAAATGAAAAGATTTTTAATATTAGGTAGTCTAAAAAGTATTAAGTTTTTTCATATTGTATGGATTTGAAAAAAACCCAGTATTTCTTTAAATCATTTAAAGAAAGCGGGATATCAAAAGAGCTTTGATGATTGGGTGATAAATAATTTGTCGAAAACATATTTACTCGATACAATTTCCATTTGCAAATCGCTATTAAAAAGAAAAGAATTTGATCCCTCTAAAACGTTTAATCACTGGGAATGAAAAATGGATTACATAGGAAAATATTGTTTGAAAAGATAGTGGTTGAAAAATGTCGCAAAGCAAGGAATAGTAAAGCCCGGGTTAACTTCAAAAAAATTTAAGTGGGATTTCAAGGTTATTGTGGAATGGAAAGCTTCTCCCGAATGGAAAGATGATTTATTCAGTTTTTTACTGTCAACAATTATCAAAATTGGAACTTTCCCTTAAAATAAAATTACCGTAACTTATGAACAGAGAAGGCGTCTTCTTTCATCATACTACATAAATCTATTATGTTATAAAATCTATTATATTAATACCCGGCAAAAATTGAGAGTTGGGATAAAAGTTCTGAAGCATCCATCACATATTCTGTCGGATTATCATTTGTTGGGGTCTATGCAAAAGTCTATTCATCATGTGAAATTTAATTGAAAAGATGCGTACGAAAAGTAATTAGCTCAATTCTTTGAGCAGAAATCAGAAAATTCTTACAAGGATGCCATTATAACGTTTACAGAAAAATGACAGAGTCGGTGCACATTCGGCTTAATAATTATTATTTTAAATATAATAAATTTTGCCTTAATTTTGACTTCTAAAGGCTCACTGTTTTTCAGACTATCAATATTTTAAAATCATTATTATTGATTTATTAATTAAAGAAAAATTAATATTATTCTATAAAATTTAATTTAAACAATTTTTTGGTTTACTTACAACAAAAAAATCACTATTTTCATATTTCAGTATTTAAAATAAAAATAATATACCTTAATATTGTGAAGAGATCGGTGCTTGGTTCTCAGCAACAATACAGACATAGGAACACATAACGGAGTGCAAATGAATTCATTGTAAGAATGATACAAGTAACACAAATAACATTCCGAACAAAACAACGTTAGACAACCTGAGTTAGAGGTAAAATAAAGATTAAGTATCAAATCATGCTAGAATAGAATTAAAATACACAGAAAATTCAATAGCTTTATGTATTTAACAATAAAATATAGGTAATAATGTAGAAATGAAAATATTTTTTAAAACTTTAAAAATATTGTTAATCTTATAGAGTAGGGGTTCTCAAATTTTAGACCTTGTAGGATTATAAAGTCATAATTTTTGCTGAACCGTAGGTAAATACATACAGAATGAACAATACTTTTTTTTCAAATACACGCTTTTTAAGAAAAATTTTCAAACACACAAAATTTTACTTATAATACAATCTTTATACATGTTTCGATTTTTTCGTTCAAATCTTCTTCAGTCAATTTTGATTTTCTTTTTCATTATCTTCAAATGATATCATTATCATTATTTTTATAAAACTATCTTCATTATTATTACTCAAAAGTAAAAAAAACGTTTTTTATTCTAAAAATTTTTTAAATTATTATTTAAAAAATTTTTTTAAATAATTCTTTTTCCAAAATATTAATTAAAGAAAATATTAACCATCCATTGATTCATGCTTTGTTCAATTTGCGAATTAATTTCTGGTTTCAGTTTTTTAATTATTAATGATTTGCATATTTTTCGCTCTTCATAATTATGAAAGTTGTTCATTACTGCAAAATTCATTTTCATTGTTATATTTATTTCCTTGTCTTTCTTTGCAACCAACAGAATAATCCAACACTTTACTTGCTCTTTTTTCGGAATACTCACTAAATCGCGTTTTTAGGTGACGTTGTGTATATGTATAGATGACCACATCCATGAAATTAAAATTTAGACACGATATTAGCTTGCATTGATTTTGGAATCACTGTTTTGACTTTTAAAAATGATTAGTCTTTGTAGTTATGGATATTATCTTAAAGTCTTCTTCATTTATGGTCTAAAATATTTTACTTTAAAATTTTTTTGAATCGCTCTGAATAAAGAATATTATATATTCATTTAAATTAAATTCTCTTTGATTCCATCTTCATTAAGATTATCCACCAACATCGAGTTCTAAATTTTAATTGCTTCCACAAAACTAATTTGGTTGAACCCACCATATCATAAAGTTAATGGTTAATCGCCAACACCTTAATTAAAGATTTAAATATAAAACATAGAGTCCAAATAATTCCAAAATATTTACTCATTAAAATGAATTCATCGATTAATTTAATGTGGAATTATTATGTAGAACACCTCGAAATATTCTCAGAGAACCCACTTTGAGAACACCTTGAGATATGTTTTAAAGGAAATGGGTTTTGATAATTATACTGGGATTGATTTAATGATTGCAACCAGATATATCTGATCTAGTACTCTATTTTCGAGTTTTTCTTTAATATACAAAAAATATAGCAGATCTTATAACATTTTTTCCCAGAGGTAAACAAGAGGGAAATTTCATCAAAATCCTAATTTATTAAACGTGGTTCTTTATGGTAATATTTTTTGAATCGTTCATTGTAAATAAGAAAATATTATGAAAGAGTTTATTTATTACTTTATTATTTGGTATATTCTCAGTTGATTCATTCTACAAATCTATTATTTTAATTTGAGAACTATCAAAACAGTGGTTCTGGTATAATTGTTATCTTGTATTATTTCTTTTATATAATTAAGAAGTAAGATTATTATTTAATTAACAATATGAATGTGTTCATTTTGTTATGTAAAATTGATAATAATCACAGTATTATGTGGCTTAAGATTAAATCGATAAAAAGTTGTGTGATTTTTGATTTTTTTCACATTTTTAACATTTTAATTAATTGCTTTGATGAATTTAATTTTTGCATAATTATATTTCTGTTGGTAAATACCAACAAAAGGTTCTCAACAAAATCAGATTCAATGTTTGCATCGTTTTTTTATAATATTCTACCTTTATTTCGTCAATAAGTTTTCACGGTTCCGATAGTGTCATATTATAATGTTCATAAAACCTATGATCTTTCGTTAAAAAAATGAAATTTTAAATCTTTGAATTGTAAAATCACGCAAAACATTTTTGTCACTAACATGTATTTAGGCTTTACTTTTACATATATGGTGACCTAATAATAAAAATGGCGATTCAAAAAACACATTTATTCCAGAAAATCATAATATATATATTATGATCATTATCCACCTCAAATATTCACCATGAGATAAATGATATTGTTCAGATCGTCTCAATTAATTTAACTCATGAGTCATGTTGTCTGCTGCCGCATAACTGTCTTAGGAACAATTTTATTATAAAGCACGGAATATAAATTTTTATTCTTTTCATTCTTAACGTTTCCATGTTGATGATTATCCTTTAGATTAAATGATTCAAACAAGATATAATGAAATTGTAGTATTATAATGTTTTGATATTGTTCAGATATTATACGTATATGAAAAAGGACATTATCATTATATGTTGAACACCCTTTAATAAATCATCGTTTGCTCGTTTTGATGAAGAGGAATGCATTTCATATATCTTCCATTAAATCAGCTACAGACGTGAGTGGTGACCTGTCATAGATGTCATCTTCCAAAATTTTCCACATTCTCTCCATTATGATCATGTCTGGAAATCGACCAGACCATGGTTAGACTTGAAAATTGGCAATATCCATCCATTTTCGAACTATTCTTGCCGTATGGATTCTGGAATAAATCTGTTTGAACCAGAAGTTGTTCCCGTAATTTAAAAATTCCTTTATGCCTTTAATTAACCGAAAAAATTTGATACTCTAAAAATATTTTTCACAATATAAGTATTATTAGAAACGCTGCTTTTTATATTCCACTGTATCATATTTAAAATATTAGAAGAATTTTTAATTATTAAAATAATGACATAAACAATAAATATTTATAATGTATTGATTTTCAATTGATTTTAGAATTATCAATTATTATGATTTTTATTGAATTGGAGTAGAGATTTAATAAATTTGATAGTAAGTTTTGAAATTAAAAGAGTATATTAATTATTTAATAAATGATATAAAAAGATGAAAATAAAAATAAAATTACATGATTCGCAATCTTCACCACAAGCACAGATACCTGAGCTCCAGTTTCGACGTTTTTCTACTATTTGAGATTGATGAATGATAACTTGAGGTTCATTAAACTTTATATAAAAATAATTTATATTAATATATATTTTTTGTTATTATTTTTATAATAATTCTTATAAAAGGTATATATTTGATATTGATTCAAACAAATAATTAAGTACACTTACCCCTTGGTTAACAAATGCCGGCTGTTGAGTAATGATAGTTGCCATTTTGAGCTGAATTTAACAAATTTTTATTAAAAGACAAAACAAATCATAATTTACCTTATATATACAGATTTACAGTACAGCAGTTAATACAAAGAATTTGCTTATTTGCTTAGCACAACTTAATCATTTCAAACAACATCAATTGATAATCTTTGACGCATTTGATCAATAAACTTATCATTTTTGGTTTTATTGCTATTTTTAAGGAGTATTGATAAATGAGATTAGATAAATGAGTTTCTTCGTGTTTTAAAACAGATTATAACGGGATATAAGAAATTGAATATACGTAAAGTCATTGTCACGAAGAAAAAAGTTATTAACGTAAGGCAGGTCAAAGGCCTTTACAGACACTCAAGGCTGGACTTCATTCACGAAAAGAACTGCTGTCTGTACGGTGGGATTATAAAGAATGATCCATTAAAAATACATTGCAACTTCTATTTTGTACCACAAAATTTCAAAAGTGGTCCAAAAATAAAAGTTGGTCCAATATTAGAAGTTAAGACATAAAAAGGTTATAAAACATGTTTTATATGAACTATTATGGATGTAATAATAGAAATTAAAAAAAACAACAATAAGTCCAATAAATAATAATATATTTCAACGTTTTTGAGTTAATTTTTTTGATTTTGAAAATGTTATATACCAAAATATTATTAAAACAAATTATTAAATTTTTGGACCAAGAATTTTATTTTTTATATGAAAATTTCGAAAAATATGATAAGTACAAATTATTGGTCCAAGTATGGAGTTTGGTCCGATTATAGAAGTGGTCCATTTCAGAAATTGGTCCAAAATAGAAGTTGCACTGTAATAACTATGCAATCAAAATATCAATTCTAGAGTAAGGCTCCGATCGTATGACTGTACAGCCATCTTGTGCCTCCGAACTACTATTTATTCTTATCCGTCCGAAGCCATTAACTGTAGATAGTTTGAATCATTGGAGACAATCAAGCGTAAAGGATCTCTTCTCAACCAAGCCTACGAAAATTTATCCGACGGAATTTTTCAACCGCCGACCAATGCCAAAATTAATATGGAAAATATTTTGTTAAATAGTGTTAAAATCTGTATGATTTCTTAGATTTTCTTGTTCAAAATTCACAGGAATTTCCTCGTGACTTAATATTAATCATGAAAAGTTAATACCATTAACCTATATATTATGTTGAGAATTTTAAAATTGAGAAATAGACTGAAGAATAATAATTTAAAAATAATATAATACAAATAATGTTCACCATCAATTAAAAATCATTATTACATTGGTTTCAACAAAGGAAGACAGCATTTCTCTTCATGAAATAAAATATTTCATGATATTCAATGATTTTTTGCTTTGGTTGCTGAAATAATGACAAGTTTAATATTGATTATTTTAATAAATAATAATATTTTTATTATTTAAAGATATTATTTATTAATTGAGTGTCATTCAGTTTTGTAATATTTATTTTCCATTTATTCGATCCTGAAATGTCCATCCTCTTCCACAACTTCATTAAAAGGAGGCTTTATATCTAAGAATAAAACACTTTTCCAAGTTCATACCTTCCATTAATATGAAATTTGATATTTTATGGCTAATATGAAAAACTTTTATAATTTGTCTTGAAATTAGAAAAATGAAAGACCTATTGTGATCTTTGCTGTCTTTGGTACTTAAATTAATGATATTATCAGTATGGAGACTGAAAACTAAAACAACGTTATATAAGAAATTTGCACTTCTTGAAAATATATAAATAAATAATTGGTCTTATTGCTCTTGAAAAATTATTGACAAACAAAGTTATTTTTATTAAAATTTATGATGTAAAGGTGTCAATATTAGAGCTGAATTATTAGGTGCTTCGTTCAATGGTTGGATAAAGACAAATCCTCCAAACCATTTTCCAAAACACATTTTTCACTAGAATAAGAATCATGGAATTTCAATGGCATCATTTACTATGGGTTTCAGACACCAATTGAAACCATCAGAGCAGTGAATTCTTGTAAAGATTTCGAAGAACTGCACCAGAAACGTAAAAATCTTTAACCTGCACTGGCCAATAGAAAAGACCCAATCTTTTCGCACGACAATTTATGGCAACACGTTCTACAAATGATGAAAACAAAGGTTCAGAGAGTTGTGTTATGAAATTCTTCATCACCAACGATAATCTCCAAATCTTTCCTCAACAGATTATTACCTGTGTAAATCTTTTGATTAATTCATGCACTACCATTCTGGTTGGGAACATTGAGTTAAATCTACTAAATCTTTTTGATAAATAAAGTTTTTTGACAGAGTTAGAGTGTCTTAAATTGAGTAGAAAAAATCAACATTAATCGTGAACCAATCTGACATTAAAATCAATAATTAAAATTAACTAATAAGATTTTAATAAAAAATCAATTAAAGATAAACTTCTTAATTTTTTTATTATAATTTATTAATTTTAATATCTTTTTATTTAAAAAATATAACTAAAGTAAAAAAATGATTTTTTTATATTTAATAATTTCATCTAAAAATTAAAAATTAATTTTTATTTATTTTGAATGTTTTTATATATTTTATAAATATAAATATATATTGTCAGATTAAACTTAAAATTAAAATAAAAAACGAATAAGTTTAAAATTAAATAATCTATTAGACGTTGTTTTAAATATTCATAGTTGACGAGGATTATTCTGTGCTTTTAATAATTTTTGAAGGAATTAATATCTTAATTTATAATATTAAATACGAATTAAAAAATTAAAAATTTATAAAATCCTGGGAAATTGCCAATTGAAAAATTTTAAAATGATTCCAGTAAAATAATTCCAGTAAAATAATATTTTAATTATGATTTATTTTTACTTTTATTTAATTTTAATAAAATTAGTGAGAAATTTTTATAATCAAAAACTTCAAACTCATTTTCAAGTTTTATTAAAATTTTTTAAAATTAAATTAAAACGTTTTTATTAAAATAATAATAGAAGTAAATAAAAATAATATAATTAAAATAAAAATATTTTAATAATAATTTAAAAAAAAAATAAAAGGAAGAAAAGAAAAAAATGAAATATTTATTTCAAAATTGTTACACATCTAATTTAATTTCAATTTATAATTAATTATGTTTTAATTATTTATAGAATACAGAAATGTTTTATAACTTTTTCACAAAATGACTGAATTTTTATAATATACTTTTAAAAATACATAAAAAAATAAATGCAATATTTTTTAACAGAACACAGATCAAAACTTAATAAAGCACATACAGGTTACTCCAATCGGTTTTTACTACTGAAGTGATCTACCAAGCATGAAATTATTAATGAGCTGAAAATGATATACGAGGAAGAAGCCCTGTGTAAGCGACCATCTATAATTAAATCCTCGATTTTTCATCTGGTCGTAAAAATGTTTATGAAGCATTCAAAAGTGAAAGACCTGTCGAAATTAATGAAGAAATTATTACAAAATTGAAAGAAATTGTAAATAAAGAACGAACAGGTCTGATTATTCAACCACATGAAGAAGCATATGCGAGTACAAAATTTTATTTCAAAAGATGATATGAAGAATAATTGGACGAAAGTCTTCTTGGAGAAAATCAAAATTTCTTTGAAAACTGAATGGTCGACCGGTATAAAAAAGGCGTCGATGTAAGCGGCGGTTATGTCGATGAATGAGACCTATACATGTCTATGTATTGTTAATAAAATTTTGTTCAATTATCTTCATTATTTCTGGTATAATCTAAGTTTTTATAAGCATTACAACGTAATTATTATTTTGGCTCATTTCATGAATTTCCGAGCCAATTAAAACTCAAAATCATTTGACATTTTTTGGAGATATTTTAGCCAATTAATTTGATTCACGCTTTGAGTATAAATATGATTTAAAAATTTATATGTACAAAAATGATATTACTTTTAATAAAACAAAGGATTTTCTTGGTATTACTGATAGAAATCATTAGTGGTCAATCCGAGATTTATATACGTATTTTCATGTATTTGTTTTAATTAGTAATTCTTTTTTGTTCAGCTACGACAATAACAGGAAGAAGCTGCAGAATTCCCTTTCAGTTTGGAAATACAACTTATCACGATTGTACAAGGGCAAATTATCACACTGAATGGTGTTATTATGGAAATGATAGACAATGGACAAATTGTAGGCCTCGTCCAGGTTCCCTGATTCGAATTTTATTATCATTTGTTTATTGTTTTGGTTAACCAGAGGTTCTCAACAAATGTAATTTGCATTCACCAAATATTTCCGTGAAGGAGGTCAATGATATTTTGAATGAACTTAATAGTTTTCGAAGCAAAATGCCAGCTTTAAGAATGAGAAAAATAGTACTATTATAATTATTTTTCTCAGATCTGTTTAGACCATTTCAGTCTTGGAATAGTGAGCTGGCCCAGAGAGCGCAATCCGCAGCCAATCTATGTTCCTTTGAAAGAAGCAAAGCTTCTCTGTGCGTTTGATATATATTTTTATATCTTTGTCATGAGATTGTTCAAGATTCACTTACCAAGTTTAAAAGTTTCAGTCCTGTTTTGTGAATCTGTCAAAAATTTGAGTTAAAATCTATCTTGCTTAAGAAATGGTTTATTTATTTATTATTTTCTAATAGTAAATTTTAAATTTATAAAATTAACATTTTTCTTTATGACTGTTTAAAGATTTATTATCATATTATGAAAAATTATGATTTGAACATCATGAATTAAATGACGTTAACAACTTTCTTAGCATAATTTAATAAATATTATGGATATTATATAACTGGTGTTAATATTACGACTCTATCAAGACTCAGCAATGGATACAATCCTTATAATTATTAATTATTAATTCATTCATAAAAATAATAAGATTAATAATTAAAATAATAATAATAATAATAATAATAATAATAATAATAATAATAATAATAATAATAATAATAATAATA
>JBBMKC010242962.1:0-10777 GCA_037834085.1 Bipalium vagum
CGGGACCTTCACATGCGCATGCACTGCTCTGACCGCTGAGCTACATCCCCCGACTAATTTTCAATTTATCTCACACTATAGAAAAATCACTACCACTTAGAACTAACTTGAAACTAAATTATCAATAATACTAGGGTGATGCAAAATTTCGTGCTCTAAATTATTTATTTATTTACAATAATAACATTAATCTTTTAAATAGAGTCTATCAGCTTCATTTTTACTCCACCGATCTACTAGCATTCTTATCTGGTCAAAGTACTATTTTCTTTGTTTTGATTCGAAAGACTTTACAAGTCACCTCATTTTCAGCTCCAGATTCAAATCGGCGTCATCTGAGGAAGTGTTGCATGGATTGAAACATACCATAATCAGATGGTGCAGCATTAGGACTGTAGGCAGGATGAGGCGAGATCCTAACGTCTTCCAGGTATAAACACGATCAAGCTGCTGGCAATAAAGTTCTGCATTTATGGCTTTACCATTTGGAACCAGTTCATAATGAAGAATTCATTCAAAATTTTACCATGCACACAGAAAGAACTTTCTGGCAAACCTTGATTGATATGCGACCGAAGACGAATATTGGCCTCTTAAAACCCACCGTTTTTCTCTGTTATGATTGACTAAGTATTTCAACTTTTCATCTGATGTAACAAAACACCTCTAAAAGCGATCATCTAGTGGGTTCTCAAGCGGGACTTGCACTTATCATTTCTGTTCCTCGCTTGCTCTTCACTTAGGTAGTGTGGATCTTATCTTGGTTTTTTGTGAATAAAATTGAGTTGATGTAAATGTCTCAGGACAGTTGTCAATTCATCATCCACTAACAGTGAAGGTGGGCCTATGCATGGCTTGTCTTTAAAATTCAAATCTCTATTAATGTAACTATTATATTTTGAAAATAACGACAAAACTATATTTTGAATGTAAAATTTTTTTAAAGATTTATTTGAGCACAAACTATTGTGTCGGTTGTTCGAATTCGTTTACAGGCAAAAGTAATTGTCAAAGAGATGAAGATTGAAGGATTTGTCGCGAGCTCTCAATGGACTGATAATTTCATGAAACGCAAGAATATTTGTGTTCGACAAAATGAAATGAATGTGAACGAGTCTGATCCAAACATTGTAGAATTACTAGAAAATTTCAATTTTATTGATAATGAAAAGTGTGATGGTTTTGAGGAGTGTGATGTTGAAAATTGAAATAAATAATTTTATCTTCGATTTGAATTGTTTTTTAGTTGTATAAGCTGCACATCATATTAGCTGCAATTCAAAAATGTTGCCTTTATATGCGTATTAGCTGCAGCTTATACTCGGGATTTTACAGTAGTAGTAATAATAAAGCTAACACAATGTTATTCATAAAATAAAAATATAGCTCAAATACAAATATCAAGTAAAGTATAAATGTTATAAAATAATTGTAATTTTGAAGAAAAAAGTCTCAAATCTCAATCCAACATCAATTAATGACCTAAAAATGTAAATATCTCGCCTGACTATTGCAAAAATTTAATTGAGTCAATGCCTAATCGTATTGCGGCAGTCATTAAAGCTACAGGACAGATCACAAAATATTAATTTTTTTATAATGTTCATCCATGATAAATGTTGTACATAATATATAAATTTTTTGGGGTTAATACGTCTTTTCAAATGTAAAATAGGAATTTACATTTTTTTGAAGGTGGGCTCAAACTTTTGACGGGGAATGTATGATGTGGTATGATGTTGTAAAATTAAATACTATTAATAAGATTTGTAAATTTGTATTAAAAGTTCTGTAATAAATTGTTTTGAATTAATATTTATGAAACTACAATTTAGGTGTGTTGTATCACATTTCATATAAGGTATAAGGGATGATTAGTACAACATATTTAATTGGGTTAGATTTTTGCATAAGATTTGCATTAGATATGTGCTAAGACATTAACATTAGAGTTTAATATCTGTACCTCTTAAACATATAGGTAACATAAATATAACAGAAATTCTCTTCGGTATCGTGAATATTTATGCTTATTACGTTTAGGAAAGTTAAGCAATAATAGGCTCAATTACAAATTAACTAGAAAGAAAAATATATGACAACAGAATCTTTTAATTTGATGGATTAACTATCTTAATTATTAATTGTAAAAATTTTAAGAAAAACATTACTATTTAACTGATATATTGGGTTTTCAACCAATAATTATTAAATATAAAGAAGTCTTAAATAAAATAATAATATTTATAAAATTATCAAAATGTGACATAATAACTCAAAACAATAATAATATTAATATTAGTAAAAATACTTTATTTTTATAATAATATTTTGGTAAACCTTCTACTGTTTAAGTGGTAGAAGATGAATTTTGTCACACACTAACGGTTATTTAATAATAATAATCTGTTTTACTCTTTGACAGCATAACTATCAACCATAAAGAGTTTGTGTAGACAATAGAACTCCCTATTTGGTGGAAGGCAGCATTATCTACATCAGTAATTCACAATTCACAGAGTATGATAAATTTATGAGCCTGAACTGGTCAGCAAAGTCTGAAAAGCCTGTGGAAATAATTTAATGTTATGCTTAGGAATAGAGGTTTTGACTGCGTTGCAAGTATGTTTTAACACATCTTACATGACGACAGTTGTCCATGGAGTTCTTCTCACTGCAGTGACTCGTAAGGAAACTCATCATTGGTTCAGGAGTCTAGTCGTAGTCAATTATAATATTAAGTGATATTAAGATAATAATAATAATTTCAGTAATAAGTTTGAAATTCAGTTGATAATATTATGTGAGTCAGAAAGTAACCTCATTTTTCTAATTTTTAAAATTAATTGCTAAATATTGACAATTTTATTGTTGTTTTAATAATATTGATATGGAAATATTTGAAGTATAAGAAATCTTATTTATTTTTTTAGATTATAATTTTTATAATTCAGTGGTTACATTTGCCCCGACTAAGCAAAATGTCTGAAATTGGCTCCTGTACGAATATCTCCCTGGATCTGCAGTCACACTAGTTGCCACTAATAGTAATGACATAAATAAAGGAGCCATTAATATTCGCCAAGCACAGGAATGGTTTGCCAGATTCAAGTCTAATGACTTCAACCTCAATGACCATGAAAGAAGAAGTGGACGTCCACCAACGACTGATGACATATTATTGGAAGAACTCATAAGTAGCGATCCACGATTAACGACTGAACAGATGTCAAAAACCCTCGGCTGTAGTCCTACTACAGTTAAGACCCACTTACATGTGATTGGAAAGTCATATAAGGCAGGTGTCTGGCTACCCCATAAATTGATCGAAAAAATAAAGCTGTTAGACTATCCGTTTGTCAATCACTGATTCTGAATAACAACAGTGATCCATTCAACATATTGTCTCAGGGTACGAAAAGTGGATTCAGTACTACAATCCCAAAAGACAAAAGCAATGGTTATTTCCAGGTGAAACCCCGGTTCCAACACCAAAACCAGATCTTCATTATAAAAAAAGCTATGCTTTGCATTTAGTGGAATTTCCGTTTGGTAATGCATTTGGAATTGCTTGAATCAAATCAGACAATTGATGGGAACAAATACTGTGATCAATTAGACAAATTAAATTAGAACTTGATTAAAATTCGTCCAGATTTAGTCAACAGAAAAGGCTCATTTTTCATCAGGACGATGCCGGACCACACACCTTGAAGACTTAGAATGGGAAGTTATGGCTCACCCACCATATAACCCAGACATTGCTTCAACAGATTTTCTCCTCTTCAGATCTGTGCAACACTTCTTGTCTGTAAAAAGATTTCAAAATGAAGATCAAATCAAAAAGGAGATCCAATCATTTATTGATTCTAAATCTTTCTCGTTCTTTGAAAAAGGGATGAAATTCTTGGTTGACAAGTGGCAGGCTATCGTAAAATAATGGCGATTATGTGATTGATTTATGATAAATTTTCATGTAAAATTTGTAAAATCAAATTTTGTGATAAAAACGAGTTTACTTTGCTGACTTACCTAATATATACTCAAATACGTTCTGCAATAACCCAATATGACTGTGACACTCATCAATATACTCAAATATGTCCATACACCTTAATATAATTCTCATACTATCTTCTTTAGCTCGATAACATGGCTGAAAGTAATGAATTTGGGAGCTTCTTAGTATAACATGAATTTACCTTATTCCAACGAACGAAGTCTATTTTATCAAGTCTATTATTAATTAGCATTATTATTATTATCAAACAATCATCTCACGGATCGTCAAAATCAAGTCCACCTAATGAAACCTCAAAACAGTAAAATGTGCTCTGTTTCCTTTGAAGAAACTCATTATTCAGAAAATATTAATTAGCTTCCAAGTTAAATCCATATAATAGACGTTATGAAATTGATATATTTGTTGAGAAAAGTACTTAAGGGTACCCAACATCGGAAGGAGCACCATCTGATGGTTTTTGCAATTCAAATTATAAAAATTGTTTTCGATTTTTAAAAGTTAAGAATCAACTGGAAAATTAAATTGATTTTATTCTATAACTATTTCAGACATTAACACAAGAAGAAATGGAAATACCTTGTTATCTTCGATTTGCGTATTGACAGTTTCTGAAATTATCAAAATGTATTGTCATTAAATTGTTTATTGTCAATTTTAATCTTACTCGCAAACCGCAAGCTGCTTACAATTGACTGTTTTATTTTGTAATTTCGTATTTCCCCATATATAAATAAAATAATAATTAACACTATAAATATAATGACAAGAATCCACGGGGCTTTTATATTGCTGAGATTTTTACCAGCTTCTTTCAATTGTATACCAATGGCCATGGTAACCAATGCTAATATATATGCTGTTATTCCAACCAGAAAATGTGATAAATTAAAGATCCACCGTGTCTCATCGTTTGGATGACATCGAAATAGGGCCATGATAGGCTGTAGGAAATAATTTTAATTTAAGAATAATAATTGAAAAATCTTTTTTATACTGATTTTAAATTCTATTTAAATCAGGAATTACACTATTATTTTGAATAAACCAATAATAATAATAATAATAATAATAATAATAATAATAATAATAATAATAGTAATAATAATAATATTTTTTTTATTAATTATTATTATTATTATTATTGTTATTGTTATTGTTATTGTTATTGTTATTGTTATTGTTATTATTATTATTATTATCATTATTATTATTATTATCATTATTATTATTATGATTATCATTATTATTATTATTATTATTATTATTATTATTATTTTCATTATTATTATTAATTTTAATAACTATTGTTATTATTATTATTATTGTTATTGTTATTGTTATTGTTATTGTTATTGTTATTCTATTAAAATATTTCTTTCAAAATAATTTATTTAACTATTTGAACAAGTGTCAACTTACATTTGCAAGCAAGAGAATTGTTGAAATAATTCCCAATATTGGATGAGCAGAATCTGGGAGCGAAGATAGCCCAGAATACCCTTTAATGTAGCAAAATATGATTATGAATGCAACTGATACGCAAATGACAGCCACGGATTGAATGATTCTATGAGCTTGAAACCAAATTTTTTCACCCAAAAAAGATTTTCCGGCCCAACTTCCTTTGTAAAAATTCGCAATTATTATCCCGTTTGTCGCCAAAAGTACCCAGCCGATTATCATCAAACATGCATGACACTTTACCAAGACGTAACCTGAGCCGCTTATTATTTCATCCACAAAAGAAGATCTGATTTTGCAAAAAAAACAGTATGAAAATCTTTTTAAAAAATTTCACTCACGATTCCAAATTATATTCGTTGTCTGATGGATGTTTATTACCATAATGATATCGAAGATTATTGTTTTCATAGTTTCCTTTTGCAGAGAGTAGATAATATTTGACTCCACCCGCTAAGTCTTTTAACTCGTTTGCTTTCAGTGTTGGGGTTATTAATCTCAAAAATCGACAACGTAAGGTTTTTGTTGGGGAATCAAATTCAACGCCATACAAAGTGTCCTTGGACTTGACAAAGAAATTCTGAATTTAAAACCATTATGAAATTCATTATTCAGCATTTTTTATTATTTTAAATTTTAAGTGCCTATACTTGACAAAAACTCTGTCAAATCAATAGTTAATAAAATTCAAGTTGGGTTGATAAAATAACTAACTTTTTAGGAATTTTTTAGTTTCATTGAAATTGACAAAAATGGAATTCAATTATCCAAATTTATCTTTTATTAAGATGGAGTTGCTGGGTTCACCCAAACACTTCTTTCAAGATATTTTAGTATGAAAGAGACAACAAGACGACCAGAATGTGGATATTAATAATAATAATAATAAAAAAATACTACTTATAAAGAAATAATAACTTTAATAATACAATAATTGAGCTGTTCAGAAACAGTTAATATACACGTACATGTATGTATTTTTAATTAACGTCGTAGATTTCCTAAGTGGTGGCTATATTGGGTAATAGACTGCCATTCAAGAAATTTCAATTGTATTTTGGAAAAGGTTTCCCATTGGAGATGCCAGCCAATGACAGAATAAGCAGATGAAAATAATAAAAAAGGAATTAGAACACAAGAAGATCGTTCAAATTTTTTTCAATAGTTTTGTGAATCGTTTTTCTCATTTGCTTTGTATTAATTACCATTATGATTGTGAATATTTTGGTTATTATTTGATTGTGAGAGAGAATTGTGATAGTAATAAAGTTTTTTAGTTTAAACCGTTCATTTCTTGTGTTAGATCAACCAGTGGAAAAAGAGTCAGATTGGACTTAAATTTTAGTATTTACTTTCGATCGATGCATCAATTAATAAATGTGATCTATGAAATGTGTTAATATTATATTAAATGTTAATAAGGAGTGGTTTGAAATATTGTTTTCAATAAATTTTCTTAAATAGAGACCTCATTTATAGTAACATATTTAACTTCGTAATAAAGATTTTTAAAATTTAATATTAACTTATTATAAATGTGATTTTTAAATTAAAGTTTCTAAAATTAATAAATTCTTTAATTTAAAAATGTTTTTGTAATTATTAATAAAAATAATAGTGAGGTGGTTATTTAAAAAAAGGATTTGTTTAAATAGTTGTTTTCAGACCAAAAGCAGAAATTCAAATGGCTACAGTAGAATCTCACTCCGAGAATTTTTCGCTTTCAAAGACAGTACACGATAAGCCAGAACAATCAATCAGCTTCCGGAAATATGGCAGAATAATATTGAGCACAATGGGCACAATGTATTATAAAGAATAAAATTTTGTTATATATGTTTTATGAAGTTTTTGGATTTATCTTAAATTAGTCGAAATACTTTCCAACCTCCGTAATAAAAGAAAATACCAAAAAATAATATTATTTAATAATAATATTTTAAAATAATATTATTTCTGTCGATACTGTTATATTGTTTTTTTCAAATAGTATTAGAAGGAGATCATTCGTAATTTTACACAAATGAATTATTTTTATTATTTTAAAAATTAATTATAATCAATTTAAACAAATCAGATTTTCAACAGTAATGTCTTTTTAGATACATCTTTTCATATGATGTGTTTTGCATTCCAATATGTCATTTTCTACAAACAATGACGTAATTATACATTTCATTAATCTGAACAGATTTTATTAATAATTTTAATATATAAAGCAAATAATGTAAAGGTAATTAAAGTTATTACTAAAATTTTTTTGAAAATTTATTGTTTTAATCTTTAACTTAAGCAAAAACTTTAACAAACTCGATATTTTCATGTTTGTATTGATGAAAAGCGCTCAGGATTTTTTCATATATATATTGTACTGATTTCATTATGATTTAGTGCAAACTGAAGTTTATGATCTAAAGTCAAACTTTCAGTAAATGTCAAGATTGTTGGACAGTGATTGGAACGTAACTAAAGGTCTGGTATGATCATATTATGTTATCAAAAATTCTATAATCTGAAATCATCATTGAAATTAATATAAAATTGTTTTAATGAAATAATATTATGAAGTTTTAGAAAAATCACGTTAAAAATCATGTTATGTGACATTATCAGATAGAGTATAGAGTCAATATTGATTTATCATATCTTAAAAGTAATTTGCTTTCTGAATAATTCAAATTGAAACAGTCAATATTGTTTTAAAGTATTAAAATGAATTGTTTTTCGTCGATCTTATGAAGTACGCTTATACTTACTTATTTTAAATGAAATTCTATCAAGATTAAAATTTTTAGAAATAACAGAACAATCCGAACTTTAAATTCCATAATTAAATGAGTTTTTTTAAAAGAAATTAATATTAAAATATAAATAAATATTTGAAAATAAAATATTAAAAAATATTTTGATACTGATAATAATGTTCTGATTAGTGATGTACAAATAATAAAATGTTCCAAGCACTCTTCGAAAAATTGTTTTTGAATTCGTTTGTGTTAACTTGTTAAAGAATGTGGCATTTTTTTTAGAAATATTTTTATACGTAATTCATGTTTCAAAATATGATGTATACGTTCATTCCAGTCTCATTTTATATGAGATGCTTCACGGATAGGTATACTTAGTGGTTCAATAATATTATCATTAATTTCATCAAAAAAATTTTGTTGACACTATTTTAGGACGACCAATACGTAGATAAGGCTCAATTGATTTACGACAAAAGTTCACTGTGGCAAATGAAGTAGCTTATGTATTCATTCCCAAGTTATGTGGGCTATTAAGAATTGTGCAAACTCTCAATAGATTGGTCCAAAACATATATTAGACTAATAAAATGCCCACTGATAGAATTTTGCGAAAACAAATTTTCAAAGTGAAACTACCTTTGAAAAATGTGCACAGATATTATTACACTTATGTCGAAAAAGATTAAACAGATATTGTCTCGATTTTTGTTTATTGTGTCATATGATATACCACCTTATATACCAGTCTTATAAGTATTGATAATTATTTTATAAATTTTTCAAAAAAGATCACCCTACTGTGTCTATATCCGAATCTGCTAACTCGCGATGTTTATGAACAGAATTGTATCCAGCTGATATAGTAGGTACAACCCCTCCAAAATGACAATCGACTACTCCATTGTCTACCTAAATAATAATTTTGGTTAGATTTATTAATTTTATTATGTATTTCACATTTTTTCTTTAACTCACTATACATATGTATGTTAATAAAAAGTTATGTTCTAATACTAATTAAATTATTATTAAATAAATAATATCACAATTTTATGAAAATAAATATCAGATTCAATCAATTAATGTACCTAGTTTGACTTAGATTAAAGTCAAAAAACTTATTTTTAAAGAAAATTATTTTATAACATAATACATTAAATATTAAAATAAAAAAATGTAAACATAAATATTATTTAAAGTTACCATACGATTTGTCCGAGAAAATCCCAAAGCAACATATCCATTTGTATTGTTTAGGAAAGTGCCAACAAGTTCAATTTGTAAATATTTCTGAGAGTTATAGTCCACTGGTTTCCAACTGATTGCAAAGTCACAGGATGGGAAATCACATTTCGACCATCGCAGACATGATTTGGACTTTCCACATTCAGCTTGATTAAAAACATCTAAACCTTCAAGAAAAGGCGTTGAGAATATGATATTAAATATTACAAATATTAAAAGCATTTTAAGTTATGAATTTAAATCAGATGTTAGAACAATAAATATAATGGCACAATTAAATCAATTGACCAATGATGCTCACGTGTTGAACTTTATATATAAAGAATAATTCTACTTTATGTTATATTCACTGAACGGAATTCATTATAAATGTTACGACATTCTGAGGTATTGTGAGTGCTTAGAAAAAATAATTAGGTATTACAGTGAAACCTGTTAATTTGGGCACCTCTAAATTTAGTTAATAAAAATTAACTGTAGACTTTTGTTTTCATGAACCTTTCATAATTTGGACAAAATGTTCGTTCCAGTGTCAGATTTCACTGTATTACAATATTTTTTAATTATAAAATTTAGAATTATTTATATAAAGGTTATATGTTCAAATTTTATTTTTTGCATTTCACGAAATATTAATATACCAATCAGAAAATTTCAAAATAAGTTATTAATACTTATACTCATTATTTTTAGAAATGTTTATTTGCTAAAATTTTAAAAATTATTTTGGATTCGTTTTTAATACTTATTAATTCATATAAGCAACACAACAAATTTAAAGCGAACAACTACTACCTTTTTTTTAAAATGGTAAAATCCTGTATATTTATCTAATAATTTTTGGTCATAAATATTTGAGTTTAAAATAAAGTTTTAATATTATTGTGGAGCATCCCACAATGAACATCTTTAATTAACAATTGAACAATTTTAGTGATCCATATGTTATATTTTGAATAAATATTTTGATTTTATTTTTATGTAAAGATTTGTGATAAAAAGAACTTCTCTTTTTAATTAATTATAATTATAATTATTATTAGTAGTAATATTAGAATTCAGAAGAAGATATGAGAATTTGGTAATAAATTAAAATAATAAAGTTAATAGTTACTAATAATAGAAAATCATATAAAAAATAATAGTAAAATCTATTTTTAGAAAATAGAAATTATATAAAATGTATAAATAAAAATATATAACTACTAAAAATAATAAATTATAAAAAATAAATAATATAAAAGAAGGTTTACCAGTGAGCAAAATACGCATAACATAACAACGAACAACAGAGCGT
>JBBMKC010242973.1:0-10776 GCA_037834085.1 Bipalium vagum
AATAATAATAATAATAATAATAATAATAATAATAATAATAATAATAATAATAATAATAATAATAATAGTAATAAATGATTAATTAGCATTATAAACAGTATGTTAAATAAATAATGAATGCAAATCAATAATATTTCTAACCATGCTGATGGCAGTGGATATAAACGATTTTGTTTACCCAGATGATCAATGCACAATCCCATTCAATTTTTCTGAATTGAATTCATAATGAAAATAAAAATAATAATAATAAAAATAATTTTAAAAAATAATAATCATAAAAATAATTTTAAAAAATAATAATCATAAAAATAATTTTAAAAAATAATATTTAATTTTCAGAAACATTGTTTTTATGTTTTGAAAACAAAATTTGTACTTTCAAAATAAATTGATTATGTGCTCAAGATTAAAATTAATAAAAAATATGTAAAAATTATTAAAATTAAAGAAAAATTAAACATGTATTTTAGATTAATATTTTTAAAAGTGCTATGAAAATTATAAGTGTAACAAAATTCCACTTCATAATATTAATTATTTGTCGAATAAATAAAATAATCAATTTCTAATAGGATTAAGGAGAGAAATAAATTATTGAGTGTACATAGTCGAATTACTTAAAATCAATAGATCAATTGACAATTGGGTTCAGGCAAATATCAACAACAGTCCATTTGGTTACCATATTGATTTCTTAACTTGAGAAATTTCTCCACGAAGTTGACTTATAGGCGCTCCTCGAACTGTGGGGTCTTAATAAACCTCATTAAAAGTACAGCTGTTTTATTTGTTTCCTGGGAAGATATTTTCGATAGTATAAGGTCAGAGGATTAGTGGACATTCTTAGTGGGTATTAACCAAAATCTGATCTGTAGGTAATGAAAATATCAACAGCCAAATCTATATTTCCTTTGGAAATATCAAATCTCTTAAAAACACACATATAATGCACTTTATATAGTATATATTGAACATTATATATATGTTCATTTGACCAAATCTCCCCTTATTACAATATCAGATTTTCATTGACATTTTATATTGGAATTTCTCCATCATCATATTTCGTTATTTTTAATTATTTTTCCTAATGAACCGATATCAAAAGAGAAATGATATTTTAAATTATTGAAGATGTAATAATAATAATGATACTACTAATAATCCGTCTTCTTTCCGTATCGTTTAGCTCATTTATAATCCGCACTGTTTCTAAGATGATATCTGATTTTTTCCAGTTTCGATTTTCATCTTTTTTCAATGAGTTTTTTTATATATTACTTTTTAACGTTATTGAGAGAGAAAACCTCTACTAATGTTCGTTTGTGTTTATAATGTTCTGATTTAAGTCTCAGTGATGAAGTTAATATTGATCGCTTTCTAAATCCATTAGAAATAAGACTGGAGGATACATGGAGAAAGATATATTATTTTATTATTTATTTATTTTTCATGTGGCGACAAACTTAAAAATTTTTCTTCAACTAGTATTGAATAATTTTCACATAATTACGAAGGTGGTTTGAAAAGTTCGCAAAATTAAAAAGAAAAAAGAAATTATTATAACAAAAATCACAATAATTTTTCAACATAATTTCCCCTAAATTAATGCACTTCTGCAAACGATGTTCTAAGGCGATTATACCCTCTCAAAAGTGATTGTCGTCAAGGCTTCTAAAATAATGATTTACCGTTTCATGAACCTCATCTGTTGTGGAAAAGTGCTTTAAATGAAGAAAATTTTTCAACTTTAGGTACATGTGAAAGTCAGAGGGAGCAAAATCTGATTAATATATGGAGGATGTTGAAGAAGTTCGTATTTTAATTATGTGAACATCTTGATGAAAAAGGATTTTCTTTTTCTGCAAACCGGGTCTTTTTCATTAATGATAGTATTCAATTTATCCAGAAGTTTTAAGTAATTGATTGTTTCACCTTTTTGGAGATATTCGATAATAAGAATTCATTTGGCATAGCAAAATATTGATGCCATAAGCTTACCAGCAGATTTAATGTTCATTGATTTCTTTGGAGGTTGAGAGTTTCGATGTTTCCATTGTTTATATTGGGTTTTTCTTTTTGGGGTGTAGAATAAATTCATGTCTCACCTGTGGTAACAAATCTTCGCATAAAATCAGTTCTTTTCTTGTGAAAATTTGCCAAACAGAAAGGTTCATTCTTATTTGTTTTTTTTCTACTGTAAGCACCCATCTTGCCGTTAATTTTTTCATGTCTAATTCATTATGTAAAATAAAATGCACTCGTTTGAATGATATGTCCAAAATAGTTTTAATAAACGTTTTTTTTTGCTTTAAAGGTTGAATGACATGAATTTCCACCATATCCTTATAACTTTCTGCAGTAAAAGTTTCGTTAAAAAAGAAAGATGTGATTTTAAAATTTGAAGAGAATCCTGCCCACACCATAATTTTATACATTTACAATCTTTTGAAAAAAAAATTTGAAAAAAGAGTTTTTAATTTCACAAGTATTTATGGAACATACTATATATGCTCAGAAACTAAATACAAACAATGGACAGTGGATTGCATTTTCATTTTCTAGTATTTAAACGTAATTTAAAATATTTTTATAATGCACAGATGTAGGCATAAAATTCATCCCAAAAAAATTTGCTGAATTTGAGTCAATTTATTTATGACACGAGGCGAAATTTCAGTAAGGTATTACGAGAAATCTATTTGAGTTATTTTAAATTTTATAATGGAATTAAAGTCAGGATACGCAAAATATTTACGCATTTTTGTATGTTCAATTCCAGACAAATGAACTGGATTTTAACCCCAATCATACTTGGTCTGCGGTGTAACATTTGATAACACACCATTAGTAACTATTGACAACATTGCAATAGTTACTTTCCTGCATGTAAAAAAAGTATTTTTCAGAAATTTATCAAAACATTGAAAAAGGACAGTGATTGCTTTAAATATATATCAAAAACAATAAAGAAATCAAAAGCAAAGTTAACAAATGGACTTTTTACTGGATCTGAAATTACACTTCTTATGGAAGATGATCTTTTTCAGTAACATTGAGAAGTAAAGAGCATGAAGCTTAAACTAATTATTGTTCTGTTGCTAGACACGTTCTCGGAAAGAATGTGAAGGAAGACTTGAAAGAAAAAGTCGCTTTATTAATGTCTAGCTTTCAGACTTTGGACTGCTCAAATGTGAACGTTAAAATGCACATGTTATTTAAGCAAAAGAAACAATATGAAAGAAATTTAGATATTTTTGCCGATGAACATGGCGAAAGACTGCACAAAGATACTGGATGCATAAGGTTGTTAAAAAGGGAGACCAAACTATTGAAATAAAAAAAACTATTGTTTGATTGTAAATAATGTTCTCTAAACAATTTGTGTCGTTTTGTCTCATTTTCTTCTTCCTGGATGTAGATTATTTCATAAAATCTTATATTCAAAAATCAAAATTAGATATAAAGATAAAATTGTATTAAAGAAAAATTAGATAGACAGAAATACTAAGAAAACTTAATTTTGATTGTCGAAATATTTGACTTACATATTAATTTAAGTACGAAAATTCCAAACATGTAAAAATATTTAGAGTGCAAGAAAATTTTTTGTTGTCATACCTGTGTTACAAATAACTTTGTAACTTCACATATTCGAAATTCAAAAATTCTTAAAATTAAAAAAGCTGCATTAACAACAAATAATTTTAAAATAATTTAATTTTGTGATTCGAAGATTTCAAATCTTATTTCACTTTTAAATTTTTTAATATTAAAAAAAATTTTATCTAAAGAATTGTAAATTAGGGATAATCCTTCGATTATGCGTCGTAAAATTGATATTAGTTTCCTGAATGGCGTAAAATGAATAAGAATGAGATATTTGAATAAAAGCTGCATTTAATGTAAAAATATACAAAGCGTGTACTGGTGACTGAGACTAAAAATAAAGTCGGAAAACTTCGAACTGATATTATGTATTGAATCTGTAAAGGTGAAAGGTGAATAGCACGTTAAATATTACAAACTGTTTCCGTAGTTAATTTTTGAGACGTATCCAAAGATCTTCTATGATCTGGATATGAATGATATCATCATTAGAATCCACAAAATATTCTTGACGAATAATAACATCCTGAGTGCAGTATCCATAGTTGGTGTCTTTGATTCTATCATAAGCCACCCAACCATTGGGAAACAATATGGATTACAGGCAAAATATAGTATACAACTATCTTTTTCAGAATCAATGCTCACGCTTCGTGCTCTATGTCACTCTGTGGCATGTTACGTCTCCATCCATAAGTGTAATAGATAAATTTCTTAGGGGGAAACTCACTGTTTGCAAGTCAATCATCCCGGACATTTTGATGCTATTTGCAGGATTGTCAGTACAGTTGGTAATCATTCGTTGAATTCTGATAAATATTTAGCCCAAAAGGACGGTCGCACTAATCAAAGTATATAGTTTCCAATAAGCTGAAGCTGTGCAAGGCGGCACAACAAAGACATAAACTCCCTGAGATAATTGTCGAGCTCCAAAAAACACCAGTATTTAATTAATAGTAAAATATCTCAAGGTAAGATATCATTGAAATCAATGATAGATTTTTGGACACTTGGTCTACCGCTCAACAAAGCTGCTTAACAAAAAGGTATAGTAAAAGAATGTGTCACAAGATGTTTGGTACTTTAAAATATTTTTCGTCGCTTAGCTGAAGGATTGCCAAATTTATTAAAATTATTTAAGTATCAAATGATTTTGCTTAAATATTAAAATCTCACATAAATTAAAATGGTGCTTGAAATAAATTCAAAAAAATATTTTTATAGAAAGGAAGATAAGTCCATAAAATGACTATTTTAAAGAGAAATAGCTAAATTTTATAAAATCAAGGAGGGCATTTGTCAAACTCAATGTAATTTATTCTCTCTATTATTTTATTTAAAATTATTATTAATTATATTACTAATATTCTCTGAATAGAGGTTTAATTTATGCTTCTAATATAAAATGAATAAATTATAATGAATATATAAAAATAATTAAACAAACACAGAATTTTCCTTGACCGGAGAGTCACTCAAGCCGCCACTCATCAATTCATTAGGTGTCCATTTGATCAAGAGGTCACTTACAGCCATGTGTAAAGATAAATAGCCAGGCATTTTATTCAAGTCGTCTCTCTAGAAATATTTCCGGTTTATTAATTTTAACTTTGATCTGAATTTATATTGTTTTAATTGAAAGTGTTAATCATAAATGTTGAAGATTAATATAATAAAACTATGGAGATTTTAGGTTGATGTAGAAGTTCGTCATTATTTTTAATAATTAATATTGCATCGTTAAGGAAAAAAGTTCTTTCAATTTATTACAAATCCATCTCATATCGTCCACCGAAACACCCAGAACTGGAGGAACCTTTATATATTTGTCTTAATTATTATAAAATTATATACTTTGATAGAGGACAAAATGCAAACAGTCAATGAAGCTGAAGACCTATTTACACTCAAAGAAGTTAAGCGAATACAATGAAGAGTAGAAACCGTTATTGATACTTGAAACTTGGATATATAATCCCGAGTTGTCTAAATCGTTGTAACTTGTATCCAATTTTATAGACAGACTTTAGATAATTAAAAATGTTGGAGATTACGTTACTTCGTCATTTATTATCGTGTAAACATATTACTTCGATTACCATTCATTGATTTTCCAGTGGCGATATAATGAGGTTTTACAGTATAAACTTAAAAGGTGGCCACTTAACTTAGAGATAACTCAAACATATATATATAATTTTATTAAAAGTAAAAAAAAATTACTCATTAACACAAGCAATCAATCGAGAAATTTAATGTGAAAAATGATTTTGTCTTTTATTTGCACAAAATTATTAATTAAGCCTAAATACCGATTTTTATCTATTATTAAAATATTTACATACCAAAATAATACAATAATGAATAAGATCAATGAAAAAGTAATCATCATCCTAAATAAAAAAACTTTATAGAGAATAGCATGAATGATCCAAACGCATTAAACTTATGCGATCAACTTGATGATATATGAATTTCTTTCGCCTTACTCGTATATGCTGAACCCTATTGAAACTACATTTTCAAAAGTAAAAAATAAAGTCAAATCACTTATAAGAAATAAACCTGTTGGTAGATTTAGGGATTTCATCTTGGAAGCAGTAAGAAGTGTTACAACTAATGATTGTAACGGCTATTTTCGTCATATGACCCGAAATTTAATTAATGCAGCAGCATGTCTTCCTTATAAACATCAATAAATTTTTGTATATATTGTTTAATAATTTATATCAATACAATAATTGTATTGTTCATTGTTGTTAAATGTTTACGTAAATAAATTGTTATAAACAACTTTTTAAAAAAAATTTGTAATTCTAAAATTGAAATGTAAAATTCTAAACTTGAGGTACAAATGGTATATTATTGCTCAGCAATGTTCAAAAAAATGGAGACAAACTAATTTGTTTGAGTATAAAATAAAGTTATTATTATTATTTGTATTATTTTATCTATCAATATGCTTACAGGTTAAATAAATGTTTTTAAAATTGAAGACATTTTACAACTTTAAAAAATTTACCTCTATAACATCAAACCATCATATGACATCATAAATTACAAATTAAAATTTTTCTTAAAATATTATTATTACTTCGCCAAACTTTCTTATAACATCACAAAATCCTGGTCCCGGTTTGTGATGTTATAAATAGGTTTGACTTCATTCAAATTTTGGTATTATCACGCATATTAAATTTTTCGTGGAACTTGAAAAATTATCGAGAAATCATTGAGTTATATGGAACCCATTTTAAGAATTTTTTGGAAAGTAGTTGAAAGTTTTAAGTAATAAAAATTCTCATTAAAATGAAATGAATTTTGAATCAAACTTTTAAAAATATTAAAATATTTTAAACAAATATGAACTAATTAATTATTGGGTATGGGAATTAATTCCCATCGTTTTTATGAAAATAAAGTCGATTATTTAAAAATAAGAATATTTATTTCAATCAAAATATTATTTGCTGGAAGTTACAACTTTTGATCATCTTTCGAGCAATGAATGGATTCAACGGTATCTTGATCCTTTGAAGTAATCCATTGATTCATCCATTTTTTGAAATCATCATAGGAATTGAAGGCCTGGTCAGCAAGAGAATGCTGCATGGATCGAAATAAGTGAAAGTCAGATGGCTCTATGTCTGGTGAGTACAATGAGTGTGGTAGAACTTCCTAACCAAATATTTTCAATTTTTCTGTAACTGGTTTTGCAAGATGTGGTCTGGCGTTATTGTGTTGCAAAATGATCTGATCATGTCTTAGACCTTATTGTGGTCTCTTTGTACTTATTGGTTGACTGAAATCGAGTATTTGTAGCTGATATCGATCACCAGCTAAGTTTTGGATGTTTTGAGAAGCTCATGGTATAATACTCCCGTTTGGTCCCAGCAGATACATAAATCACTTTACTTTTGCTCGTCCATCTTTTTACTGTTGATGCTGATGGTTCTTTGGGTATTGTACATGATTTTCTGTGCTTGGAATTCTTATACCACACCCATTTTCATCACAAGTTATAATTCGATGCAAAAATGAGTGCCGTATAAGTAACATACCAAATCATATGTAACCATTTTACATACTTTTGGATTATTCCCAATGCCTGAATTTGTTTACCAGCAGTTGTTCTGTCAACATTTAATGTCTGTGCTATTTCTGCATGCACTTGGCATAAGTATCCTTTGATAATTCCTCGTAAATCATCTTCGAACTTCTTTGATTTTCCTGAACGTTCTTTGTCTTTGACCCTAAATTTACCTCTCTTAAATCCTCGATGACATTCTCTGCATGTGATTCGGAAAAGGCATATTCATCGGAAGCTTTTGTCTTGCTAGATATTGCAAAATAAGCCTCAATCAAATCTCACTCACGTTATCCATTTGTGTATACCATTGATCAATTGTCGGTTGTAATTGTACACAACGACACCATTTTATATCATCATGAGACACATGGAAGTGTATAAACTAATCCGAATCGAAATGGAAATACCATGTGTTAAAATCGCGAAAAGTTCTAATAAAATAAACATTTTCTTCTTTTGTTGAATCCGGTGATCCCGCTTTTTAAAATACTGTATTGATAAACTCTTAGAACTTTGATTCCTGTACTGATTATTTTAATTAATAAAGTTCTCCATCGTGACTCAAACTAATAATAATATCAGATTCATTTTTTAATGATTCTACTGTATCCAAGAATCTCCAATTACTTTCTCTGAGAAAATAAAATTGGAACTTTTTAAGAAAAGCGTGTACATTAATAAACCTTTACCTAAAGTTTGACTTATAATTATTTAATTAAGCACAAGTAATCCTCTCAAAAAATTGCATTTAAGACGATACCATTTACAGGTCTTAATTGACGAAATGAAATCTAAATTTGAAGAAGGAATAAGTATATATAGAATTTGTGAAAAGAAATTTTGATTAACTTCAAGATTCAACGAATTGGAGTGATCCATAAAACGATAAATTTCATCGGGTCAAACTTTATCGACAATCCCAAAGGAAGCATGTGATAAATGTTTTGTTTCACAAATAACTTCAATGATTAATTTCAAGCAGTAAAACAATTTTCAATTTTGTTGAAATCGATTTGTTTTATTGGTAGAAAATAACAATTTTTGATGATTTTTTTGTCTTTAATGATTCAATAATGAATATCTATAACTACTATTTCTCGTGTTTTTCGTTTTGTTCAATATTATAAAGGCGATCAAATAATTGATCTCTTGATTTATTCACAATGGTGTTATAAATTTGAAGACGTTTCCATAAAAACAAGAAATATTAATGACCCCTGATTCTCAAGAAATAATCAGCAATTCACCAATGTGTAATAAATATTTTTGTTCATTTTAATTATCGATTTTTATTGATAAATATATATAATGTTGATTTTATGGTTCTGAACAAGTGAGACCAAGTATAACAAATACAAAATCGAAATTGAAACGAATTAAAAATCAATAACTCTGAAATATTTCCATAAAATTTTATGAAGTTAAATTTTATCTCTACTGGTTCAAAATCGATGAAAAATATTTAAAATTTTATTTTAAAAATGTTCTACTTAATTATTTTTTTAATTTATTAATTTATAATTTTCATATCAGAAAATTGATACTTATTGCAATTTTACAGAAAATAATCAATAAAATGTTTAATGCAGAATTTTATTTTGATTCAGATTATAAAAAGTCTAATATTTTCAAAACATGGTTAATTTTTATTAATTTAATTAATTATTTATGAATAATTATTTTACTGTTTTCACTTATTAAACAAATTTTGTTTATAATTGTAATTATTATTTTATTATTTAATGAAATTTGAAACTGAAATATATTATTTTTCGACTTTCATATCAATGTTTGAGCAAAATAATATTTATAAAGTATGTAAATTTTCATAAAAAATATGTGCATAAATAATCCAAGCACCGTAAGAATAATCATTAAAATATAAAGTAAAATAAAATAAATAAAAAATATACAAACTTGATTGAAAGAAAACACCAATATTAAAATTGGAAATAGAAGAAAGAGAAAAAGGAAAAAAATCATAATAATTAAAAAATCGTTTGAAAATTCAATTTATTACTCTCTTCTTCTTACTTCTTACGACTGTTTTTTTGTGTAGAGATCTGAAGAGAAATTTTAGTGAGATTGGACTGAACTCACTAAAAATAATAAAGGAATTTAGTTTAATTAAAGAATATCCTATGAAAATAATTTGCAGTTAATGTTTTCGTTACTTTCTAAACAGGACGAAAATTGAATTGGTGCATAAGAAATGTCGAATTTTATATAATTTTGAAGACTGTTTTTGAAATAAGTGAGATCTTTCATAAAATAAATTAATTTTTATTATTTGTTTTAATAATATTATTGATTGCACAATTCGAATTGTAGTCCACCATATTTAAATTTTGTTGGAGACATGGATGAAGGTGAAATGAGAATTATAATTTATTACGAGTTCCTACTTGGAAATAGTAATTTAAATTAAAGTAGAATTCTTTTAGAACAGAAAGCTATAATACTAATGTACCTTATCATTTTGAATTTTGATAACCTTTTGGGTATCTTATAAAGTCACTTTATTTATTTCGGAATTTGTTTACAATACTTAGTCACAATAAAATTGATAATATTATATATAATAATGAATATAAGCGAATCTAAATAAAAATAAAAATGGTAAAAGCTTAAACCAATTAATTCAATGACCAAGTTCTTGGTTCAACAACAAATTTCTTAATAGGTCATTCGTTGTTGGATGATCTTCTTCAAAATTTCTAGAAATAATAAATGAAACCAAAGTAGCAGTTGAGTTTTTCTCTTCACCTCTAGATCCGAGAGCTTTATATATGGTATAAACTGGCCAATACAAGCAGCCTCTGAGAACCGAGTGTCATATTCTCATTAACAAAGTCCAATTAGAGCTTAAAACAATTTCCTTTTTCCAGGCAATATTACGGGAAAAGAAATCTTTAAGACAACATTAGATACCGACTGAAGAAGGCAAAGATACGTTGAAGAGATAGAAGTATGATGGGGCCAAATCTGGGCTGTAGAGTGGATGTCGGAGAACTTCAAATCCGCATTTAGCAATTGTTGACGTTGCAAGATTACTTGTGTGCACAGGTGCATTG
>JBBMKC010242984.1:0-10775 GCA_037834085.1 Bipalium vagum
GCCTCTCGACACGAAGAAATTTTTACCATATTTGAAATATAAATAAAATTAATATAAAATCAATGTAAAGTATTATTATTATTATTATTATTATTATTATTATTATTATTATTATTATTATTATTATATGCAAAGAAATGACTTTAAACATTTTTTTTTATTTTTACACGTACTTATCGGCCACCCTGTATATACCACCCATAGTGCTCTCGATTCATTAAAATAGATCATCGAAGTTTCTGTCAAGGCACAAAAAGTTTGTGCTGTAAATAAAATGCACATGTTATCAAATGCTGAAATGGCTGAAAAAAGGTTTTCATCAACCAGCTTTGAATTTATAGTTTCAATCCATCATCTTCAATGATCAACAAAAGATCTACTGCAGCATAAGATAATTAATAATTTTAGCTGCTATACTATCTATTATTAAAGTTTTAATGTTATTAAATTATGTAATAATTTGTGCAGTTTCATTATTTAAATCTTTTCAATAATTAATAAATAAATTAAATATAGTTTGACTAATGATATATTAAAACTTACAAATTATAACTTTCAAAGGATTATACGTGCCTTTTATCAATTTCCTTCTTAGGTCCCTTCTCATCATGCATTTGATTTTACTGAATAGATAAATTTAATAATAAAAGTAACCAAACTAAATAGTTTTTATTAGCAGTCCGATAATGTTACCATAATATTGGTATCGTCTGATTTTCACTAGTTCTGAAAACAGAAAATTTTGATTTCCTAATTTTCAAAAATTTTATTTTACTAAATATTTTTCTATATAAATTCTTCTTTATCTAAGTTTTTGAAACATTTTAAAACTTATAGTACAAGAAAAAATGTAATCAAGAAATTCTTAGAAACTTTAATTTAATTCATTTAGTTAATTTTAAAGAAATGTTTGAATAATTTCATATTTTTTTAAGAAATATTTTTACTAAAAACAATTTATTTAAAGATTGTAACAAGCTTTGATAATCCTAAAAATCAAAATAAATATAACTTAAAATAAAATATGTTAATTACAAAATATTAAAACTTTGTTTAAAATATATTGATCGTAAATAGGAAGAAGTTTAAATTATTTTCTCCGCTAAAATTAGTTGTAAAATTTTTATCAAAACTTACTGCAACTTCAGTGAAAATTATATTAATTTCATAAATAATGAGTAATTCAAATGGTGATAATAATGTTTATCACAAATTAGCAACTCCGATGATTTTTGAACCAGTTTTTGAAAAAGTATTAATTATTTATTTACTTCTGATTCATATTTAATTTAGCTGGAGCAAAAAAGTCTCAGTCACACTCATACACTAAAGCAATCTTTTGCAAAGGTATTAATGATTTCCTTAATTTTAAAGTAATGTAAAAATTTAATTCCATCGATATTTTAAAATTATTTCGACATAAAAATCAAATATTCTCATTGTAGGTTGAACAGCAATATCCAGGATTTTCCCAAAATTTTTTGATGAGTATATTAACCAAGCTCGGTTTGGAGAATGAAGTTGACATGTCAGAAACATTTCTGAGAATGGCGTCTATGTCAGAAACAGGTTGAGTTTGTCTTAATGATTTGAGCAATGGAATTATGTCTTCGATAATCATATATGTTAAAATTTTAAAATTTTCATATATCCTTTCTTAGATATGTTTTCAGAAATTGGAAATATAGAAATTATCTCAATATTGTAAATTTTGATAGGTGTCGTCAGAAATATGAGGAAACAGACCTACAGTCATCTGGAAACCAAAGCCCACACGTTAAAAGAAGTTCTTAGTAGAATCCCCGATGAAATTGGAGACAGGCGGAGCTTTTTAGACACAATCAAGTGAGTGTAAGGCGATCGATAAATCTCTTTCGTTGATTTTTTCTTGGATTTTGAATTTTCAAAACCATTTCAAATTGGAATAATTTGTCTTAATTAATATTGATTTTTATAATCTCCTTACATTTAATGGCTAAATCTAAATCTGTAAAGGTCAAGAGGTATTGATCTGGATTAATGTTAATCTATTTTAACATCATCTGCAACGTGAAGATCAATTGCTTTGGATTTGTTTAATTTGATTTTTATCGTTCATTTATTAGCACTGAACATTTTAATTTATTGTTAATTTATTTATTAAAATCGATAATCTTTCAAAATGTTGGTCTAAATAATCAATAATCTTCACAACATGTTAAAGATCGATTTATTTTTTTTAAGACGAATCAATTAAAAATAATTTTTTATGTGCTTGTAAAAATTTATAATTTTCCCAATTTTCATGAAAAATCTTATTATCAGATCTAATCTCTATTGATCCTAATTATGTTAACATAATCAATAAATTTCAATTCGATCTGAATTTGAAATTGACATGTATTATCTACAAGATTTGGACTCACTCTTTCAAACGAACATTTGTGATTTTAATTTTTTTCTGTGAAAAATGCCGCGATGAGCGAATTGGTTTTATTTTGAACAAGTTTTCGAATTTTTTGACATTAATTAATTGAATTTTCAGAATTTCACCATTACGAATATTTTCAATAATAATATAAGCAAAGCTCCGATTAATTTGACAGTCAGTTGCCAAGCGACTCAGTTCACATTAAACTTTTAATCACAATTTCGAGATGTGATGTCCGTGCCGAAAATTTAATCTTGATTAAATTGATTCCAATTGTCAAAGGTTTGCGGTATTTTTTGTCAACGACGAATTCGAGATCGGTGTTTTAAAAAATAATGAGGGTCGTAAAATCTTGTTGACCAATCAAAATCCAAATGGCTATTTTGTTTAGCCAAGAAAATCTGTCATTTTTTATGAGCAGGCTTTGGAAAATATTTCGATAAAAACCCTCATTTTTGTGTGTCCTTATTTTCGGCCGCCACCCTCGCCCAGTCTTTGACAAATGATTTCTCTGTTCCCTTAAGCGTTGTTCAAGACAAATTTATCGATGAAATTTCGTTGACATATTCTGAAACAGGATTATTACTTTGCAAGCAAGCTGGACATTGTCAGGATTTTCTCGCCATTTCTCGTTTTCATTTTGCATCGTATATATGTATGGATAGAAATAATTATGTAAATAAAAATACATCGAACGCATTTGTTGTTGTGGTGGTATCTGATTTCACGTCAACATTTCGATCAATTAAGCGCAAGATTAGATCAAAACTTATGAAACATTATCCTCGTGCCATATATTGAATTCGTAATGTGAATACCATAATCTAAGGAAATTAAGTTGGTATTTCATTGATTCACCAGAAACAGGTAAGCAAGATTTTTCTGAGACATGGGAAAAATGAATAAACAATAGACTATTTTAAAAGAATTATTTTTGCATAATAAAAAACCAAGCAATAATTATTAAATATTCAAAATTATAAAGAAAAGATCTAATATTATACAGGGTGGGCAAAAAGTAGCGCACCAAAACACAAATTTCGTTTGATAAATTAATAACAAAAATATTACATTTATAGAATCAAATAAACATACCGTATTTGCCGGACTATAAGCCCCACCTAAAAACCTGAAATGTATTATAATTTAGGTGTTGCGGCCTATACGTTGATGTTAAAAATTCTTAAAATTTCCTGACTCCAATAAAAAATAAAAATGTTTGGTTAAATGGTCTTGGGAACAGTGGATGACCTCAGGAGATCATACTTTTACTAGAACACGTAGACATCGAGGAGTTGATTATGTGACAATAATTAAATGAATTCTTGAAGCTTGGAACACTATTCCAACATCAACAATTAATAACGGCTTTGTTAAAGCAGGTATAATTAATAGTTTTTACATACAAGGAGAAATATAAACAGATAATTCCGCTGTGGGTTCAGATGAAGTAACTGATAAGAATTCTGATTATGATGAAACTTTTGAATTCTTACAAAACTAATAAAATAATTTAGTAAATATATTATTTAGTGTTACTAGTAGATTTATTTGAAATGGGTCTATAGTGGCTTATAGTTCGATGCGGCTTAGTGGTTCATTTTGTATTCTGTTGGAAACTTTTAGAGTGCGGATTATAATCCCACAAATATGGTATATGTATTTATAAAGCTTCAAAATGCTGGTCATTAGCATTGAAACAGAAATCTAGTCTCTTTTCAAAGCTTTTACAGACCCTTCCAAGTAAGTCGTTGTTTCCGTCAATATAGATCTATTGAAGATCATCTATTGTATCATCATCGTGACCACACATCAATACTCGTTAAACAACTGATAACGCCATAATATCTTTAATATAAAAGATAGGTATAAAATATAATTAACAAGGAATTTAATCATACCTCGTCAAATTGTAATAATTTGATGCACTTAAAAATATAAGTTTTCTTATTATGTTTTGGTGCGCTACTTTTTTCCCACCATGTATGTTAATTAAACTTTTTATTGATTATCATTGTCCTCTTCGAGTGAAGGTCTTCTTTGGCTTAGGCATCCGTTTAAACTGTTCATCTGAGTATAGTTATTCTGCTTATCACCGACGATTATCATATGTAACTAACTCTTGTCTCATGTCACAATGCATGAGACAAGGGTTCAATGTTGTTGCGAATAATTAAGGAGAAACAAATTTCTTATTTTTGGTTTTCAGTCAAATCAATCGATCTTCTTCACTTTTCCAATCTATTTGAGGTGAACATTAATAGTTAATTTTGACATTTAGATTATGGATAGGTTCTCTCACTTTTTTTTTCAACAGCTGTTTTCAATCTGTCTTTACTTCAGAAATAAACCAGTCATTTACAAAACTCATGTCACCATTTCGAAATTTATTGAACCACGTTCATTAGTACTTCATTCATCTCATGCAGCAATGATCTTCTTTGATGTCTTAATTTACACTCGTACAAAATGGACATCCGAATTTTTTGATCTATCATATTTAGAAGATAAGAAATAAAACTTTTTTTAAAAATTAATATCCTCACCTGTACAATGTAAAGGAACCTTGAAATTAATTTACTTTATTTTTAAACGGAATGTGCAACTTTTACTTATTAAATAATTTTATTTTGAATGTTAAGATAAAACATAAGACATTTCACACTGGACAAGTTTATAATTAAAATTTCTTTCTGAACTTAATATATTAAATAAATTTATTTAGTAGATTTATTAAAATTCACACACAAAACTTTCAAACAATCGATTTAAACCGTTTTATTATTAATTGGCTTTAACTTCAATCTCTAATATCCAACATTTGTGTTTATTTTTTTTGTTTGCAGTTTATAAATATTTCAATATAATTTCTATTTCTACAATGAATTCTTAATTTATTTAAATTCAATATCACGTTCGAGACTCACTTTTTCCAATGAAAGCAAATCGACTCTCACAAACATACAACCGACCATAAAACTCAATTTTTGTCTATTTAATATTACTGAGCTCGTTGCAAAAAGAGAAACTTTTTTATCATTTATCGAAAAATATGAGAAATTTAACGAAACTGTCATTTAGAAATAACGATTGTCATATGAATAATATAAGGGCAAAGAAAATTGATCCATTCATTAAGAGTTGTTCTTATTTGATTCTATTTTTAAATAAGTTATTGATTTTTTTCCTTCAGTTTAAGATGGAGTTGAACATCCATGATTTCTTTTAAATGTCCTCTGAAATTATTTAATTTTACTGCATGATACATTTTAGCAAAACCTTTCAATTACCTGTTTCCTCTTTAACTTTAATTTTCAAGTGATTTTTTAAGAAAAAATTATCAAATAAAAACGGCATTATTAATAAATAATAATAATTTCAATAATAAAGATAAATCTTTAAGATAAAACTTTCTTTTCAGCAAAATATATTTAAATTATTTTTTTAAACTAAATGTTCGTTTTTTCTAGAGTGATCTTAGGATTTTAAAAAACGATCCTGGTGATAATCTTGTTTTCATTCTGTTTAATTGTCTATCTTTATTCATTTTATTGATTATGATAATGTTTATACTCTTAATAGGTATATAGGGAATTTCTTTTTATGCATTATTAAACTTATCTGTAAAATTTGTTAACAGTTAATGCCATACTTGAAATTAATATAAACGCTGAGTCCGTTTATGTAATTTGATAACCATTTTTATATTTATATTGTTGATCCTTATACACTATATTAATAGAATAACAACAATAATAAACAATGTAACTTTCGGGTTGGTAAGAAAATAATTACGTCTTTTAACCAACAAATGTCTTTTTAAAAATCTCAGAAGTCAAGAAAGTGTTTTATTGAAAATATGCAGCATTATTGCACAATTTGAACTCTTACAGTACAAGTGCTTGTAATTAGAATTTTAACATTTTCTTACAAATAATATAAATTAGAACTTAGTAATAATGGTAAGGTAAAACAATATCTACGTTTTCATAAGATATATAAATTAATGCTTTCAAATAATCAGGTATTCAAAAATCTATTGTTAAGTTTGAATATATTATCTTCTTACCCTCGAGTTACTTTAAAGATGTGAAAAGATAATTATGATTTATTTTAAAAAAGTCGTTTAAGATATTATATACATTTAGTAGAGAAAATTATAGATAATTCTCGTAGTTTTGAGGTGTACCACAATATCTGAAACGCAAGTCACATAATTAGAGATTATTAACTGTTGAGACCTTTGAAAACATTGAAGCATTGTAATTTTATATGTGCAACAAAATACTTTAAGCCATAATAAAATGGTTATCATCTATCACTTTTTTTATTTTTCAGCCTTGACCTTGACAATGTTATGTGAAATGAAACCTTTTATTACTTTTAATTGATTTCAGTGTATGATTGATTGATTTTATTTTTATTGATAATTTATTGCTTATTTTGGAAATTATTCATTAATCAAATTATAACTTTTTTGTGTCCATCATTCACAATTTCTTTTTCTTAATAAACAATATTTTTTCCCGGTTCAGTTTTGACATAATTTTAAAATACATAATCATACAAATTTTAATGTTGCTATTGACATTATACTTTATCTTAACCATGTAAAATTAATGTAAAAATGTTATAATATGATGGACGGTGCATTTGTTTTGTCATATTTTGTTTTAGTTAACCTTTACATATTTTTAACAATTTTTATTCTCTGTCGGGTTTTATTGTTTAAGTGGAATTATTAATTAAGGAGTCGATGAAAAAATCACATACTTTTAGTAATGTCAAATTTTATTGTGATCCATTAAAAAAGTCATTTATTAAGAGCAATATGATTTTTTTCTGATGTATCTTAAGACTTTAAATGTATTATTGATTTTCCTGCTGATATATTTTCTAAAATCATTTTTAAATGAATTTTAAAAATAATCAATTAATATTTTTATGTTTAGTTTTTTTTTCATTAAAACTTAGAATTATTTTCATTTTATGTATATAGAAAATCTAAAATTATATTGATTTTCTTTTTATAAATTTATTTTTTCAAACATTTGAATTTAATTCTTTTTCTTTTTATTATTATTATTATTATTATTTCAATAAACAGGGAAATCGCAAGTGCCATTAAAAATCTGTTGGACTGCGTTTCAGAAGTGATCACACATTTACCAACTGACAACCACAAAACAAGTTTGGAACAAGCGAAGCGGGACTTTGTCAAATATTCCAAGCGATTCAGTAATACACTCAAAGCTTTTTTCAGGGACAATAAGTAAAACGCGATTTTCTTTTTATTTATTTTTTTAATATTATTATTTTATTTTTTAATATTATTATTATCACTATTGTTATATTTTTATTATTACTTTTATTATGAAATATGTATTCCAGACCATCAGAAGTCTACGCCAGTGCAAACTTGCTTGTCAATCAGACTAACATGATTCTATTGGTCGTGCGTGACGCAGCCTGATGGCGTAGGAGGTGGTCAAAAATGAGATGGGGCTTGCATGTGATCTTTTTGACTACCTCTGCAATCTATCGATCAATTTTAACAGTGTTGATATGGCCTCTGCACCACTGGCGCTTGTATCTCTTGAGCGTTTTCACAATCTTCTTCGTTCTGCTTATTATTCCGTCTTATTTGTCGATTTTTTTCAGAAAAGCTGAGCTCCTGGGCTCAACTACAGAACAACTAACGGAGCAGCTTCTATTGATTCGATATTTTCAGTTGAATCCTTTGTTTTATTTCTGATTTCGTTACACAGTGTTTGAAAGTCTTTTGGAAGATGACTGTAGCGTTTGAGGAGAGCTCTTGTTGATCATTTTATATATTTGTTTTGTAATGATTTTTGGTTTTGTATCCATTGGAGAAGGATGCAGGTTGGGTACGGTAGAAGGGAGGTGGGTTTGTGAAAAAAATTCTGCCGTTGATAAAGCTGAAGTTCGCGTTCATATATATCACTGACACGTAGCTGTGTATTGCGGTGTGCATAACTGTGTATTGATTATTGATTGAAAATCGATTTTTGATAATAATATCCTTGTTTCACGGTTGTTTATGTACACATTGTCGTGGTTTGTTTTGCTTATCGTCAAGAGTCTCGTGCTGCTGTCTTTGCTGCTGTGGAACTCGATTAAAGTCTCAGTAATCGAAATGGAAAAAACAATATCCTCTGTTCATATCCTTTCTGATTTGTTAACGGATTCTAAAATGGCTTCCTGATATGAGGTTTGTGTAATTTTTTCATTTATGGATGCCATGAGATCAAATGTGATTCATTCCTGGATCAAATAGTACTGTCGTTTTTTTTCTGAGTAATATAAATAATAATGATAATAATAAATAATCAAAATAATATTTTCCACAGTTCCATAAGAAGCTTCTTCAACTTCTGATTGGAACGATAGTTTTGTTTTTTTAAGTTTGTTGATGTGTGAATCGTATAATCTAACGTGATTACGTTTAATTTTTAATTATTTATTATCGTTTGAAAATTAATATTACGATTCGTGGGTATTTATTGTTGTTACTATTGATTATTTTGAATTTAGAAAATCTAAATTTTTTCCACAATTTTCGTTTTGTTGCTTTCATTTCGAATTATAAATTTAAAAAATCTACAAGTAAATTTTTTGTCGAATTTATCTTCATTGATATTATTATAAGAATCGTAAAAAGTCCACCAGACTTAACATTTTATTAATTATTTTTGTTTTACAATAAAATAAGGAAAAGTAATGAGAGCTAAAATTTTATTTTAAAATGAGAAAAATAAATAAAAAATTTCAGCTCTTTCGAATAGTACTCTTTTCTGCTATGGCTGTAATGAAGACAATCCCGAAGACTTCAACTCCACATGTATATACTTCTTTTAGGTTTATCATCCTGAAACGCCTTAACGTAGTTGGTTCTCATACTGACGAAATCGATATCTCTACATTAACATCATGTCATTCTATGAAACTTTCTTCGTATCTGATCCAGATCATACGGATTTCCGTAAAAAACCTCTCTTAAGTTAAGTTATTTTAGTTTAGTAAACTGGTAATTGGATACAACAATTATTTGGAAATATCATTGAACTTCGTCATCGTAATTTTTACGTAACCCATAGAAAGGGTTTAAAATTGTGAATATTAATGTTATAACTACACATTTAAAATTCAATGACATCTAATTAAGCATTCTTATTTTTTAACGTATCATTCGCTTATTAACATCATAAAAAATGTATTTTTTTTAAGAATAAATAGTTTAAAAACCATCATGTATCAATTAGAGCTTCATTTAATTGGTAATTTCTAAAATGCTAATTACGTAGTTCCGTTGTGTTCACCGTTATACCGATAGTTTAGTGATGTAATACTTTCGGATGAAATTTTGTATATTTTTATCCACTTTGGAAGACTTGCTTTATGGTTTTATTTTAATAATATTTACTGTTAAAGATTTTAATGAAATTATTCCACTTATTCAAATCAAAGAATTTTATAAAAGAAACATTATGTTTAATGAAGAACGAAGAAAAACCAAATAGTAGACATTCAAGGGGATTATGTAGAACAAAGTATTTTACCCATTGCAAAAAATAAAATTTTTATTCCTGTCTTTATTATTATTGACCAAAATAAGGTTCTGATTGAATTTGTCAGATAATGAATTTTAAATTTTATTGTAATAAATATTAAAATTGACTGAAACCTATATATATCAAATTATATTGTTATAACATTTTTATTATCTCATAAAAGAACAAAATCATGTTTTTAAATGAATTACCTAAAAATGAATCAATATATTAATGAAATTAAAATTGAAAATAAGTATAAAATATTGATATAAATCGTTGATTCTCAATTTTTTGTCATGGCACAGTTAACAATTTCAAAATTTAAGAGAACACTAATAACAAAACAAGTTTAAGAGACTTCACTCTACTTCATTCTGTATTATTATTTATGAAAATAATTTTCAATGTGAAATAAAATAAATTTGATATTTATTTAATAAAGCTTAAAAATTATTTTTAATTTTTATATATTTGTAAAATCAAATTTGAGGCATATAAAAGTTCTGCAACACAGATGGAGAATCATAGATGTAAACCAATTAATTTTAAATCAAGTAAAATTTACAGGTTTATGCAGAAATATAAAAAAATATTCAAAATATATAGAAAAAAATCTATTTTTTCTTTAAATTTCATCACATTTTAGTCAGCCAAATATATCAGCTGCACGGTTGCTATTAAAATGTCAGGATTCATTGTTTTGTCATCTGTTTATTATTAAATCAAATTTACAGGCATTTTATGCTTCGAAATCAAAGACGGATCTTTCAATGGACTTTATTAGTGACAAG
>JBBMKC010242995.1:0-10775 GCA_037834085.1 Bipalium vagum
GTATAAATACAAGTGTTGCTTTACTGATTGTTTTGATTTGCACCACCTAAGATTTTGGAGTCAGGTTAAATTTGATATCCTAAATATTGAACATATTTGAAGAAGAAAAAAAATAAGATATTAATAAAAATAGAAAAAATTAAGGACGAATTATCACAACGTAATTCAGAAGAAGATCTAAAAAATATCAAAGATGTTGAAAAAAATTTGATAAAAAATATGAAAAAATTATGGGAGATCTTTTATCCTCTAATCCTTTAATAGACCAACTTGAAAAATTAAAAATTAAAAATTTTATGAATGAGAAAATAGTATTAGATTTATTAGCTCATTATAAAAAATTAAAATTTAAATATACAAAAATTGATTCTCATTTAAAATTGGGAAGAAATATTGTAACTGGTTCAACAATTTTAACATGAGTTTCAACTTTAGGAATTTTGGATTATTAGTTTATATTCCTGTTGGTACTAGAATTTTTATTGCTTTGAATTTATTTATTTCTGAAACAATAAGTAAAAGAAAAAAGGTATATAAAGAAATTTGTGAATCAATAGAAAATTCAATTAAGAAACTATATTTTTCAAATGAAAGCTTTAGAAGATAAAATTTTAAGTAATGAAGAAATTGAACAAGAAAAAAGATAATTCTAGAATGTAAAGAAAATATTTTTTAAAAATGGAAATGTATTGAAAATTTAAAAGTGAAACAAAGAAAGAATTAAAGATTGAAATGAAAAAAGATTATTAAATAGCTGTGAAACAGCTTAGTGAAAAATGAATTTCAAAGTGGTACTAGATAATAAATAATTTCAGGGGATACTATACCCCTAAAAATAACTAAATAATTGTAGTAGAGACATAAATACTTTATTTTTTTAAAAATGAATCAAAAACAAAATGTAATTGATAATAAAAAAGAAATAGAGATATCACAAAAAGAAATAGAAAAAGAAAAAGAATATAATTATAAGATAATAAATCAGTGGAAAGATGTGAATGGAATACAAAAAGATTTTAATAATGTATTTTTATTGATTATATTAAAAGAATTATTGCTTTTTCTTAACTATAATTTTGACATTTACATTTTTGATATTTTCCGAAAGCCAATTATCTAGTTTTTAAAATATTTTATTACTTAAAGTTAATTTTAAATTTATAATATTCAATTTCAAAGTCCTACTATAATATTAATATAGTAATTGGTATTATTATAATTACTATAACAACTATATATATATCTAATAACATTTGATTTGATATGAATTTTGTTTTAATTTCTGGGTAAATAATTTAAATTCTCCGAAGTCGTTATATAAATTTAATGAAAAGGACAACTGATTTGAAGTAAAGAAAATTAAGTTTTATTTAACAATTAAATTTATTTTAGAATTAAAAATGAAATCAAAAAAGTTTCAAAAGGAGTTGTTAAGGAGTCAAATATTATTATGGCTTTTAAAATTTATCTATTGTTAATATTTTAGAAATCAAAAATTAGGCGATCCCAGGCCAATTAAAGAAGATGATTTCATTAAGGAAGCTAAATTCAAACTCAATAAAGTATTATGTAAAATAATTAAGTAATAACTCATTTTTATTAAGTTCTTTGAATCCACTGACTGCCCGATAACTGTTGATATGATAAAATATAAAAAATGGTCGCCAACAGACATCAAGTCAATTTTTGAGCATTTCATTCAAATTTTTTGTCCTAATTTTCATCTGTTTGATTCATCATTGCTTCCAGAAGATCGGATTCTACAGTAATTATTATTATTATATTAATCTTATAAAAATTTAGCTTTTTTTCCACTATGCAATACAAAAACAGCTTAACAAAAACCCATATCACATCTCCAGCAATTTTGTCTTCCGTGCCATATGTAATTGCTGCCTTTGATTATCTTCGAAGAGGCGCTGTTTCTCACATCAATGTAATTTCTGTTATAAATGATTCAATATATACTAACATCATAAAGTATTAATTATTATTATTAATTAATTATTAAATTATTATTAATTATTAAAGTATCAATATTTTCAATTTTCACAATATCAATAATTTTCCATGTTATAAATAAAGAAGCATTTTCTGGTCATTTTTAATTATTTTTATTTCAATAATTTTCCAGGTTATAAATTAAAGAAGCATTTTCTAGTCATTTTTAATTATTGTTTAATTAGTTAATTTTTAATTATTATAATTTAAAAATAATCCTAAAGATATAATTCCTTGATTTAATTCTAGAAAACAATTTTTATTTCAACTACTTTTTTATAATAATTATTTTTTGAAACCAGGCTCATGTTTCAATGCTCTATCCACCATTGACTAGTATTGGAGTCAGCAGTGAACACTTTCTCGATGCATGTGTAATGGTGCGCAAAAAGATTAGTGGCGAAAAAGTTTTTGATTCCAGTACAATTCTCGAATTTAAGAATGCAATCTCAGAAAAAGTCTGCATCAACGAGAAAAGTGAATTGGAATTATTATCCAAAAAGGTTAAGGATATCGAAGAATTACTGCTCACAAATCAAACAACAGAAATAACCACAGGTGCTCAAATAACTAAAGATTCCCAACTGACATTGTCTAATCAGTCGTTACACGAACAGATCGTAGAAATCAAAGTGAATAAGTTTTATTTGATAAACTTTTTACCTTTGATGGATTTAGAAACTTAATGAGGAGTTATTGATGAAAAAAGAAAAGATAAGCACACAGTTAACTGAACTGGGATTAATAAAACAAGAATTAGACTTTAAAAAAACATCGTTTGAAGATAGAGGGTAGATTTTTTTTTGTGATAATTGTGAAATTTGTGATAAACTCACTAAACTTTTTCTCTTTCAGATTTGCAGATTTGAAAAGAGAAGAACAATGTACTCGAGAGAGTTTGGAGAAAATTGTCTCATGTAACCGGTCACTGAAGACGGAGTTGGACAATTTAAAACAAGACATCCGAATGTTTAATGCAGAAATCGATGACCTGAGGTTGGATACACGTAGAGAATTTGCACATGTTTCCTTGATGGTAAGGGGGATTTTGTCGAATTTATTCCTGTATTAATTTATTGAATCAAGTTCAAGCACCTTGTTAATGAGGAGTTACAGTCAATGGCAAATGATATCACATTGGACCACCTGTTGAAATATGGATCTAATATGAGGCCCGCTATGTTGACTTTGGTCACGGGAATAGAGAAGGAAATTAAATTGAAACAGGACATGTTAGAAAATGGGAAGAAAATTTCTGAAAAGTTGAGAACAGAAATGGAAATTTTGGTATTTTTCTTTTATTTAATTTTGCAAATTGTTGTGATTTTGAATAAGATTAAAGATTTGGAGGTATTGAAACTGGAAGAGCAACAATTAGAAAAAAATGTTCACAATAACGAACTCGTTCTCACTGAACTAAGAGGGGAAATTAGTGATCAGAATAAAACTTTTCTAGAAATTCTTAACCAAACAGAAGCAGAATCATCGGAGCTAAGGCAATTGGAAGATGAGTGTTCCGATTGGAAAGTAAACGTTTTTTCTCAAGATTTTGTTGAGCACCGTTGTCGAAATCTGATTTAGAATCAATTAAATAGCATACAGCTATTCAGTTCCGAGGCCAATAAATTTTATAATGCAGATATTGAATTTGAAAATGATATTGCAGAAATAGAGTTGCAGTGTTTACAGGTGTGAGGATTATTAATCGAGAATGGTTGTGCTTAAAATATATTAATTTTCCAGGATAATTTGGAATTACAGGAAAATATGTTTATGCAGATTCATGATGATTTTGAATTGGAAAAGAAAGAAAATGTTGACCGAGAATTAGAAATTTTTCGATTCTATGAATCTGAACTTAAGCGATTCGACGATGAGATGGAATTGTAAAAAATATATTTATATTTACCTATGCTCATTTGGAATTTTTTTTGTCTTTGTGTTAACAAAATAACCATATTTCTAAAAAAAACTATTTCGTTTGTGCCAATTTTGATTACATTATCATTTTTGATTGATGAATATTATAAGTTTTTGCTGCTTCTTAACTCTCAGAGCCCTGTCTTTTGGGTACTGGCTTTGTTCTTCTTCGTATTTGACCAGTCTATCGCTTTCTACTTCACCCTCTAATGCATTTAAATTATTCTGTAAACTTTTTCTGGACCTCTGATCATCTGTGCTTGAAAACTCCTATCATTGTGAAGGTTCGTTCCTGTTGCACCGCCACCACTTTATATTTGGACAAGTTCTTCTAATATGGCCCTCTCTCTGACATCCGAGAATACTTGAGCTTTCATTTATGTACAATCCCTGTTAATATGACCCTGACTCAAACAGATCCAGCATTCTATTTGTCTTGCCCTACAGTTACGAGCTAAATGACCCTCCTTATTACATCCATAAAATTTAATATTTTCTCTTGGGGTTTGCCTTCCTTTAAATGAGGATATTCTGGTGACATCATTTTGTGTTACCTTCCTGGTAACAACATTTCTGTAACTCCTTACTGCACTCATCAACTTTTTTCTTTGATGTCAGTTCAAAACTTTAATTTCGATTCCTTTCTCCAGCCCTCGCATTCTGACTTCTCGTACGACCTCCTCATCTCCAATACATTGTTCCAAGAACAGTGCCTCAAGCTTTTCAACAGTCATATGATGTACCAGTGCTTTTTCTACCAATGATCTTACCTTCCTAAAAAAAACCTTCAATGTCCTCACGGCTTCTTCTATACATTATTAATTCTTTCTAGTCAACAACATTTTTTCTTTCTTCAACAATAAATGGATTCTTGCTTCAAATCCGCTTGCCTTTGACATCTTTTTATAAAACACCCCACATTGTCTCCCTTTCTTAGAACATCAGGAGCTATTCTGTCTGCGATCGAGTTCCACAGTCCTTATTTAACAAAACTCAAGCCAAGTAGTTGTTCGAATCACTCCTTGTAATTATCATTTGTCAAGAACAGGGTTTTGTGATGCAACCTGAAATTTTATATTATAATTTGGTCCATTATTGAATAGACGGTGTTTGATTTTGATAAAAAAATATCAATTTTATATTTTTGAGTGATTCAGAGATCTTTGTGCTTCATGTGGCATTGTTCAGTAAAAGGACAATTTTTGTTTCACCATTTCTTCATCAAAGTAAAAATTCTAATTCTTAAAAAGTATCTGTTATTTAGCCTTTTTTGTTATGTTGATGGTCGTAATATGATGAAACATTTAGTCTTTCCAATAAAAATTTTTTTTGTGATTCTGAAGCATTCGTACATAGTACAATTGTAATCTTCATTTTCAATTTCTTTGATCCTTAAGTCAATAAATTTAACTAAAGTAATCTGGCACTTCGGTAATCATAAAAAAGAGATGTTTCGTCCATATCATCAGTGATCTTGTCTTTCCATCATGTCTTCCCCTTTGTTACCAGTAAACAATCATCAAGACTTTGCTTATTAACTGAAGAACAACTATGAAGAACAACTTTTTATACGGTTTCACTTTTTAAATTCCTCAAATCATCCATTTGAGAAGTTAAATATTCTAATCCCCAGTTTTATTTAAAAACTCATTAGCTTTACCAATTAAAAGTACTGATTTAATATTCATTTTTGCTCTCTCCTGAATAAGTCAAATATATAAAACTTCTTCAGCTTTGTATGTTTTGGTGGTGACTTGGATTTTTAATAATTTTCATATGATTTGGACTTTTAAAATATAATTTTGTCAATAATTCTTGTGGCAATTTGGTTAAGAATAACCTTGAAAATTTTGTTGAAATTTGATTGTGGTATTATTTCTTTTCCAGAATTTCTTTTCTGACATCCATTTAATCATGTCCTCTTTAATTTAGGATATATAGGGATAAAAGAAGATATATTTAAATAATTTTATTATGAAAAACAGAATTTTATAAAAAAATATAAATGGTGATATTAGAGATGACGTTATTATGAAAGGTTGTATATAGATGTTTTACTGTATAATAGGGTTTGTAATTCAATTTGATTGTTTTTTTTACAGAAATTGATTATATATTGTTCACTTTTAAGTGTATCAAATCTAGACCTGACTCCTAGGTGGTGCAAATAATAATAATCAGTAAAGCAACAATTTGTATTTATATCACAAAAATACAGAATCAAAAGTCTGGGATCACAATTCTAATGTCTTAAATGTTTCACAAACCTTCCACACTATACAACACAATAACAATAATTATAAAGAATGAATTAAATATAATGTCCAATAAAAACCAATTATTATATAATCAAAGTTCAATTAAAACAATATATTACTTCAATATTAATAATTACTTAAACAAAACAAAAAAATAAAGATAAAAGAAAATAGAAAGTTCTTACGATTTATCTTCCGCAAAAACTCCCTAGTTATCGTCTGAGCCTTAACGGTTGCTCACCGGTAACCCGCTGATGGGGAATTTTAAGGATAGTCCAATATAAAATCTGAATATACTTGAATATTATCTATAACGGCCAATATATTTGTCTCCTTGAACAAATATCTTTGTATTCTTGAACAAATATCTTTAAATTAGTTGCATGTTCTCTGAGGGGGGTGAAAATATGCTAGAATCCCCCTGCTTATATACTTTCTGAAACTGATCTTCATCTGGAGATTATTCTTGACATAATCTCAAAATTAATCTTAAAATTCTAAAAGTTTTATTAAAACTCTAAAATTCCCTAAAAAATTATTTTCTGATGACCATTAATATTTGTAAATTACCTCTTTTGGACTTCTTTAAAAATAAAAATTTTTTTTGGAGGGTTGTTTTATTTTTTAAGTATTTTTAAAATAAAAATATCTGGGAATTTTTAATTCTTTTTCAATTGTTAATTAACTTTAATTATTAATATTATTATGATTATTATATTATTAATGATTAATTATTATATTATTAATGATTAATGATTAATTATTATATTATTATGATTATATTATTAATTTAACATCTATACTCTTTTCATGATTTACCTTGGTTATATTTTCCAGGGAGGAATAATATTTCCAACAATATTATTAATTGAGTATTTATAAGTTCTTTTTTATTACATTATTAAAATAAAAAGATAAAGTAATACCAAAAGATATATCGAAAAGTTTTATTTCTAATTACAAAATTTGTTCACAATTTCTGGCTATTCGCACATAAAATTTCATATTTCTATACAAACTTATAAAATTACACGTAATACATAACATATTTTGAAATTTACCTTTACAATCATCCCTGGTAATAGAAGATAATCCTTCTTGCATTAAATTTAACAAATCCTCTTCTGAACCACAATTACTTTTTTTCGCATAATTTTTCTATTTAGAAAAAAAATTTTCTGTTTGATTTAGCATTGGAGAGTATGGCGGAAGATATTTTATGACATGTCCTTTTCCTTCAAAACTAGCTTTAACAATATTAGATTTATGAAAAAGAACATTGTTTATTATAACAGCTCAAGAATTTGTTGTTAGGTCTCGATTGTTTTCAAAGAAATTGTTAAAGTATTCCTTAAAAATGCTAGAATTGTCAGGCTTGTCATTAATTTCATGATATGCAACTCTGGTTCTAGACATCGCGCAACATAGACTTATATTTTTGGATTTTATATTCTTTACTACGGCTATTGGTGTTAATCCAATCTTTGCCGTACCTTCCATCGAAATATTAAATCCAACTTCATCTATAAAAAAGATGATGGAATCAGAAAAATCATCAACAATTTTTTCAAAAGAAAGTGTATATTCTTTTCTTACCTCACTTGTTCTGGTATCATTTCTTTTCACCGAAACTAACTTTAACATTTTCAAGCTATAATGTAGGCTTTCCTGATGAAGATGTTACTCTAAAGAGAGGGCTTTGTTGTAAATTTTTGTTGTAAATAATATTCTTCAGAATAAATATTTTTAATTACCTATGTAATTTCACCTCGATTTAAATACTGTAAGAACTTGGTTGCATTAGATAGCCAGACAACGATAAATCATATGGCTCCACTGCGGGATCCCACTAACTGAAAGGGAGTTTGTTTTTCATCCGATGGTCGTTGACTAAGGATTTGAATCTCGATGGCGGAATATTGTAATAAATACATTTTTAATTTTAAATATTGAATAGGTTTTGTTTAAAATATCTAGATAAAACAGTTGATGGTTATTCAAAAAAAGATTATTTTCTTTAATTGAAAGAAAATATTTAAAACTTCCTAAAGAGCGCCAAAGAGTATTGGACGGAATTTTATAAAAAATTCAGAATTTTGTGATGATATTGAAATTAAAATGTATTCTTAGCAGTTTTGGCACTAGTGATGATCATTTATGACAATAAGTTTTCTTTCCAGTCATAAATTCAAAACTTCTCTGGGGAACTTTTCATTGGATTTCTGCTTTAATATTGAATGCCTGAGTTGATGGTTATTTGAAACTCTATCGTTAAATTTTGGAATTGATAAAATTACTTCAGACGATGTTGCTTATTAACACAACTTTTATGAATTTTAACTATTATTCATATCTGCTTTGGTTTTAAGTACGCATATATTTTTCTTTACTTTCCAGTACAATTACGCTATTTTGAGATATAATATAATTAATCGTATTCATTTTATTTACTATTTATAACTATCTAAATTGATACTCATTATTAATATTCATTATTAGTGGTCCAATTAATTATACAGGGCGCTCTACAAAAAAAATCCATAACATTCAAAATTATAAAAGATAAATCATTTTAATGTTATTAGCAAAATTTATTAACACTATAAATATAATTTTCAATATGATTTCCATGAGCCAACGAACATGAACGTATACGTTTTTATTCCTATAAAAAGGTTGGAAAATGGTATTGTGAATTTTGTGAAAAATCTATTAATAAAAAAATAATTCATCATGAAAATACAAAAATACATGAAAAAAATATTCAACGATTTCAACGAAAAAACAACGACGTAAAAACAACGATATTTATGAATAAAAACAACGACCTAAAAAATAAAACAACAATTAAAAATAACAATAACGTCAATTAAAAAACAACGACTGAAAAAACAACGATTATAAATAACAATAACGTCAATAAAAAAACAATGACTGAAAAAATTGTATCAACGACTAAAAATAAAAATCTAAATATTCAAAACATTCAAGAAAAATTTCTAACTTTTTTTTTAAAAACAAAAGAAGACATCCAATCATAAATTACAAATAAAAATTTTAAAAATAAATTTACAACTGGAAAATATCCAGGTGAATTACATTAAAAATCCTTAAATCCTTTAAATAAAATAAATCCAGTTCACAATTTTAGAGGACATGTAACTCATGCTGATAAACGTTTAGAAAACTATAATGAAATAATAAATAATTATAATGAAACAGGTGATTTAAATAACACTCCAATTCCAAAACCTGAGTCAATTTCAATAAATCGAGTTGATCAAACAGCAATGAAACATGATGTAAAATATATGTCAACAGATTTAAAAGATAGACATGTTGCAGATGTAGAAATGATTCATGAAACGAACAATATTCAAAATCTAACTCCAAAAAAAAACTTGAAAGAGCATTTGTAAAATTAATAATGAAAGGAAAGATAGGTTTAGGATTATGTTTACAAAGAGAGTCAAAGACTCTCGCTAATGAAAAACTTTTCGAAAACTCAAAAATTCTTCCTCCTGAAAAAAATATACAATTAGCAAATGAACTTCATTAAGAATTTAGAAAAACTAAAAATTTCCTAAAAGTTAAAGTTAATAACAAAGATGATATTTGGTCTGCAGATTTTACATTTGTCCCTGGAAAAAAAGATTATAAAATAATCCTAACAGTTATAGATTTATATACTCGTTTTGCTTTTGCTGTTCTTTTAAAAAATAAAACAGGCCAAACAAATACAGATGCGTATGATAAAATATTTGAAGATTCGAATAGGGTCCCTGAAAACTTTAGGTTGATAAAGGTACAAAATTTTACAATAAAACATTTGAGGAATTTTGTGATGCTGTGCTTTTCAAATACTTCACGAGCTATTTCTGTCCAAGATTTTCCAATATTCTGTAATATAACGATTACATTTCTTTGAAATTCTGTTAAATTTCTAGACATTATATTGCTCTGAAAGCATTGTAATTACACATTATTTACACATATTACTTAAAAATATATTATAATAACTTACATTATTTAAAAAATTTATCAAAACCTAAATATTTAAACAACTATTTTTAACTAAATCAATATATATATATATATATCAAAATTTGTATTTTTAAATGGGATGAAAAGACTTTTTACGCGTACTGTAGAGCCAACAGGCAACGATTTAATTATGAGAGAAACAGAGGAACAGGGTATGGAAGAAGAAGCAACACATTCCATAGAAACTTGAACGGCTTATCAGAAGAAACGGTAGAAGCATTTTTAACGTTAGAAGACAGAGAAAGACAGTATGAAAATGGGGAAAAGCAAACAGAATCGTATTATGAACACCCAAAAGGGCGGGCTCCGTCCGAAGTCAAGTTGATCGGAGCCTTGAATTAGACGTAAGTATACGGGTTCGCAATGATGATCTTCTATATTTCTATACTTCTATATCTTCTAACGAGAAAGAGTCAGGACGGAAAAGAGAAGTGGAAAAGCTGAATAGATTTTTGAAGAAGAATGTTAGTAATGAAGATGAAATTGAGATTTTAACGGTGAACAGTTTTAAAGAACCGAGTATCAAATATCATGCAATGAAAGGAAGGCCAA
>JBBMKC010243006.1:0-10775 GCA_037834085.1 Bipalium vagum
TAGGAACAAGTGAAGGGGTCAGTAACGTTTCGAGCTAAGGTTACGACTGGGTTTATAGTGAAATAATATCGTAACAAAGGTTTGGTAAAGTATTTATATTGTTTTCAGGTAAGAGTCAGCAAGCGTTTAGAAAAATGGTTATTGGGAAGAAATCGGTTATATTTGGTTGTCCCGAAAATTCTTTCTGTTTTACTATGAAAATTTGAAACAGAAAAACTTTATACTATTAAATATATTTTCCATTAATATAGACAATTTACTGCCATTTTTTAAGAAATAACATGATTCCCTTTTCATTAAACTTCTGGTCTTTTTCATCGAAAAACGATTTCAAGTACGATATGACTTCTTCGTCTGAGGTAAGGTTTTTTCCACCCAAATCGTTTTGTAGAGAAGGAAAGAGATAATAGTCTGACGGTGCTATATCAGCACTGTATTGTGGATTTACAGGAAATCTTTACCAAGTTTCACTAATTTTTATAGACTCTTCAAAGAAATGTGTGGTTTTGCGTTGTTATGGTGGAACACAACACCTCTACGATTTGCTAATTTCTGCCTAATTTGGAGCATAGAATCTTTTAATTTGTTCAGTTACTGACAATAAATATCGGAGATGGTGGTACTTTTATTCGGTAGGAACTTGAAATATAAAATTCCCATATAATCCCACCAGACTGATAACATAACTTCTTTCTGGTGGGTTTTAGCTTTTGCTGTTGTTTAAAGATTTTTGCACCATGATAACTTGAGCTAAATATTTTCGTACGAAATCCATTTTTTATCACCGTTGATGAGATTCTTCAAAAATGGATTGATCTGATCACGCTTTAACAGAATATCGCAGATATTGATTCTTTTCATTAAATGATTTTCTGTTAATTCATGTGGAATCCAGATATCGAGCTTCTTTACACATCCTATCTTTCCTAGATGTTTACTAATAGCAGTTTTCGATTTTTTAGTTCTTCTGCCATTTCACGTAACATTGTATATGGATTAACTTCAATGAAATCCTTCATTCAGGCATCAGAACTTTCTATTGGCCTCCCAGAACGGAAAGCTTCTTTAATCGTCAAATTTTCGGAACGAAATTTGCTATACCAATTCTGATATGCACGCTCAGTACAATTTACTTATGAATATTTTTCTATGCATATGTGCTACAGTTTGGCTTTTGTTAAAATGAAATAGAAGAATATGCCGCAAATGTTCCTTTTAATTATCCATTTGAAAATATCGTCAAACAAATTTAAGTAAGATAAATGAAGTAATTAAATTAAAGCTATAAGTACTCAATATTATTAAAAAATAATGTGTTTGAGATTTATTACATTCATAAAAAGTTACTTAACATATGTGTTAACAAAACCCGAAAGAACTTTCGTGAAAACCCAATACAAATAACAGACTAGGATTTATAACGAATGGATCTAAACTATTGAGACAAAATGCTTAGCTAAATATAGATATCTGAACATGCAAAAAAATAATTTTATCTTGTTCTATAGATTAGAAAATCTATTTTTTATATATCAAAAATATTTTAAGTTATCAATTGATAGATGACGAAAAAATTCGATATTCGCAGACGTGTCTATGATTTGATTGGACAAATGAAGAAAACCGAAATTTTCAACTGGAAAATGTCCCACGATCTATGGGATCATCAAACGTTTTGAAGATGATATTCTATGTGAAAATATGGCAAGTAAAGGTCATCCAAATAAATTAAGCAATAAACAGCAACATCAATTGAAAGATTGCACAAAAAATACTGTTGGTGTGAGTCAAAGGAAGATCGCTTCAAAATTTAATGTTTCAAAATCTTGTCCGAAAAAGAATTTTAAATTTTGGTTTTAAATATTACAAGAGACAAAAAGCACCAAAGTACAATCAACTGCAGCCCGAAAAAATGTCTACCAAGTGTTGAAAATTAATAAGTTTATCAGAGCAAAGAAAATTCATCGTGATGGACAACGAAAAATATTTCATATTTTCGTCTAATAATATTCCCGGAAGTTCAGGATTTTGTCCATCGGACAAACAAAGTAATCAATAGATGTAAATTTTAAATGTAAAGAGAAGTTCGCACCAAAAGTTCTGGTATGGCTGATTATATCCAGTGAAAGTGTTTATTGGAAAGACTAAAGGTATTAATGCAGATGTATATTGTCAAAAATGCTTACCAAAATTATTGCAGCTTATCAAAAACCATCATTCACAAGATGAATATATTTTGGCCAGACCTTGCCACAGCTTATTATGTAAAAACAATAATAGATACCTTTAACAAGATACCAATAACAAGATACCTTTTGAACCGAAACATAATAATCCACCAAACGTTCTTAAAACTATACCGATCTAGGATTTTTGGTCGATTTTGCTGATATGGTTTTTAAGTAAGGTTGGGTACCTAACAATGCAGATCAAACGACAATTGAAAAAATAGATATGGCAGTTGTTTAAACCATGATGCAAGGTGTATGCGGAAAATTTTAAAAAATTGAAAAACAATGGCCGTTTTCTATTCTGGGATTAGTTCGTTTTTTTTAATTTTACTTTCATTAGGTTTTAATAAAATAATCAGAAAATAAAATTGTTAAGCGCCTTAGAAATAATCACTTTTATTTTGTCTCAATACTATTGACCCACCCGTTAGATTACAAAGGTTTAAATAAGTTGTTTCCGAAAGTATGAAAAGCGGAGACAAATCTTAAAGGAAATCCAACGATAATTTATGAAAATGAAACAGCTAGAAAAGATAACAGTAGGACTAGAAATGTGGAAATGAAGGCAATTATAACAATGAACAAGAAGAAAAGAAATGTTTTAATTCTCAGAAGCCAGGGCATTTAGAAACCAATTTTGATCTGGAAAATCAAAGTTCAAAAATATGTTCAAAAGATTATAATTTGGAAATGCGAGGTTAAATGCAGTCCGAGACATAGATATTGAAACGGAGAAGTTAAGACCATAAAAATGAAGAATTTTGTAGCAAGGATTACTTAATGTAAAACAACATCAAGGAATAGATCGCTGGATGATAAAATTAAAATATTAACCAGAAAGTATTCTTTGAAAGAAAAAGATGTTAACGTTAATTTCATGCCATTAGGAGATTTGGACTATGATGACTACAATTAACTCCCTGGTATTTTAGAACAGGAATTTGTAAGGACTTTAAGAAATAAAGTTAAAATTATAGATTTGTTAGGTCAAATAACAGAGTTAACAGTTACTACAATGGTATTGAAATTTTTATTTACCCAGAGTAATATAACCATAGAGCAGAGAATTTTGAGTACAACAAACAGAAATCAGATCAATGATACGCAGATACGGAAGATACACAAGGTTGAGAGAATTTGATCAATGACCAATAAAAATCAGATTAAAAATGGTCGGATGAACGGAAAAAGTTCAAAGGTACAGGTAATATGGAGACTCCCACAATCAAACCACCCACCATCCAACCAATAAATCCTATAAATTCAGTCATATCCAAAATATTGATTCTTTGATTTTGATCCATTGATTAAAAAAATTTTATTATGCATTTTATTATTTGTTATTTTATTATTATTATTATTATTAATATAATTTTGTGTAGTTTTATTCATCATTTTTATTGTAAGTTAGAACCCACAGAGACCTAAAATTATTCTATCCTTTTACTTATGAACTATTAAATATAAAAAAAATAAAATTATTAGAATTATAATTAATTAAAAATAATCATTTCAATGATAAATTTTGAAAAAAATTGAAAAAAAAATAAATTAGTAACATAAATTTACTAAAAATAATTATTTCAGTGAAAATTTTTTTAAAAATTTTCTAAAAATAGATTTTATGTAAAAATTTAAAATAGATAAAAAATGAAAAATTTAGGTAAAATCTAAAAATAGTAACATTAAGTTAGTAATTTTTGAAAATACAAAAGGTAATATAATATAAATACGAAGCATTTCAGTAAAAAAACACAAAATATATCACTAAAAGTGGAAATAAGAAGGAAGTGAAAAAAAGTTAAGTCGCAAATCAAGTGGACTCAAATCGAATCGCAATCCAAGTATTTGCGTGATTTCGAAAATAGAAGGATAAAAAAATAAATTAATTAATTAAACATTTTTTTGGTAACCAAATGACCTTGAAATATACTAAAACAAGTAAATAAATTCTGGGTAAATAATGTACAAGTACCGAATTTTCTGTGTTATAAAATGAATACAATGCAATTAAAATATCATACACAACTTTTTTAATAAGAAATGAATATCTAAATATCTTAAAAATAATTTAAATATGGATGCCTACGTAAATTTATCTGATAATTAATTATAGAAAATTTAATATAAAGATAAAAGATTAAACGAATTAAAATATTGAAAAAATATTATTTTCCAAAATTTTACCTTAGCTTTGAAACTAATAAAAATTTTATGAAGTCCTTCAATAAATAATTTCCGAAAAATATCACTTAATTACTTTATAGGTTTTCTTGTGGACTTAAACTGTCAGTAATCAAAAGGAATATCCAAATTTCATTTATTATTGAAAATTTTTCGCAAATAAATAAATAATAGCAGATTAAATTATTTTTTAATTTTTTTAATAATTAATATTAATCGAATTATAAAAAAATATATTTTGTCAAATATTATATTAAATCTATCATGTGTACATATACATCTTAAAACGATTTTTTGAAAATATAAGATACATTTAGTCTTCAAAATATTCACACACAATGAATAAATTGCAATAAAAAAAATTTTCATCTTTTGACTTGATGAAATCATCAATCTACTTTCGGATTTTCTCAAATGTTCTGAAGCGTATATTAGGCAATAAATTTTATATGGAGCGAAAAAGATTATAGTCTGTTGGAGTGATATTGGGACTATACGCCGGGTTTTGTAAAACTTTCCAACCAAGTTATAGTAACCTATCCTTGAGTGATCTTGTGATATGAGGCATAGCGTTATCTTGAAGCAATTTTACTAGCGCAGACCTGTGACTGGTCTTTATAGAGATCATTATTGACGGTCTCACCCAGTTGGAAAAGTTCATGATACAGACGCCATTGATATCCACCAGATACACAACATAACCTTTTTGTAATGCACTGGATGTGCTTATCTTCATTCTGTTGAATGACCTGGATCTACCCAGTGTTTTAATATTTTATTTTCGTAATAGATCTATATCTCATCACTAGTGAATATTTTCCACAAGAAAGAAGTTTAATAATGAAATTGGATCATGAGGATACGGTCACCTTTATTTTGTGACTCAATGTATGCGATATCCACTTTCTATTTTTAAATTTTGCTATGGTACCCAATTGATTGAAAATCTCTTGTTGAGTTACTCTAAGTTTTTTAAGTTCCTCTTGCGTTTGTGGTGAATTTATGTATAGCAGAAATCTGCGAAACAACGTTTCACAAGTACTTTTAGAAAAAAATCATTTACAAGTACGGAACATATCGTAATATAGGCAACTGCAGTCATATTTCTTAATTTTCTAACCTTTTTATAACAAAAACTTCTTTCGTAATTTATCATATTTGTTTCTTTTATTCTTCTTTGCATTTTGATTTATTTAATATTTTTAAAATTAAATGATCAAAATAATATCTAGCTTTTTGTGAATAAATTTTTCTTAATGTTATAAATTGATCAAGTGAATTTTTTGGTTTCTAAATCTGAAAACCTAAATCAGTTCCTGTTTTAAGTGTTAATTATTCTTTTAAAAATTTAATATGATTATATGGTTTTCTGGAATTTCTTTTCATCTTTCATGATATCTAAATACTTTTTAATTTCTTTAGGATCATAATAGCCATCAGACTTTTCCCTTAACATTGCGCTAAGATCATTAGTTATTTCATATTCTTTTTAATTTTCCATATTTTTTTTTCATTACATCCTCTTCATTTATGATTAATTGCTCAATATTATTTATTTTCATTATTCTTCTATCAATAAATAGTTTTGTTTTTTCAATTAAGTTTTCATTTAAATCTAAAAGTAATAATAGATATTTTGGTGGTTCTGTTTTTTGAATTATAATACGTTGTGCTGTAGCTAGATTTTTTATTTTAGAATCTTGGTTATTATTAAATTTCTTATTTTCGTGTAATTTTGCAACCTCTGCTTGCTTTGATCTAACGATCATATGTAAAAAAAAGATTTATGAAAGTCATCTAAATCTATAGTTAAACCTCTTTCTGCTTTCCATTCATTTAGTTGATTTGTTTCAAATTTATTTTTACAGCGATTAATTTTTTTAATTGTTCAATTCTTTTTTTTAAAGTTTTATTTGTGGAGGCTAAGCTTTCAAGATCATTGGTTGCATTTATTATTTTTTAAAAATAAAAATGTATTATTAAAATTAAAAATAAAGTTATATATTTTTTTTCTAAAAGCTATGTGAAAAGCCTCTGGAGACCTGTGCCTTTAATTTTCGCATAACAACTCATAGTATTCCATTTCTAAATAATCATAAATATCCTGAAGAGAATACATTTTGATAGTTTTTTAATTCAGAATAAATTTTCATTAAATATATCATTTTTCTTAATTCGAAATATTTTTACTATACAATTTACTTATTTTTTCAAAAACTAAAAATAATAAATTTTAAAAAATTGAACATCATTTTATCTCTATACTCTTTTCACTATCATTTTTCAGTTCTTTTTTAACTTCATTATTTATTTTTTCAATTACTTTTCTCACTTTTATTTTTTTAATATTTTCTTTACATTTATTAATAATTATTTTTGCATGTTCAATTTCTTCATTAGTTAATATTTTATCTTCTAAAGCTTTTAATTGAAATATGTAAATTTTACTAATTGAAGATTCTACAATCTCACAATTTTCTCTATATTTCTTTTTCTTTTTTTTAAAATTCATATGCAAATTGTTTCTCCTATAAATAGATTTACATTTCCAAAAATTGATGTTGCAACAAGAACATATATTAGTAAACTTGTTCCAAATTGTAGTATTCCTATCATATTTGCAGTACAAACTCCTATATTTTCCATAATTAAAATACTTCTTAATTTTAAATTTGAATCTATAAATATTTAATTTTCATATATTAAATTGAATATAATCTTAGTCCCCTTTATAATAAACTTTTAATTGTTTATCACATGTTTTAATTGTATTCTAAATTGTATAAAATCTTCTATTATTTTATTTTCTTCAATTAATGAATTTAAAATCTTTTTCAAAATTTCTTCTTTTGCCTTTTGTCTTGATTTTGCTATCATTTCTTGTAAAAGGATATCTTCATTGGTTTCTGTTAAACAATATTTTTTCATGTTTTTCTTCATTTAATTTTTCTAGATTTTCACTTGCTTCTTGAGAAGTAATTCCAATTGATGAATGAATTTTTTATTATAAAAATTAATTAAATTAGATAAAAGATGAAATCATTTTCGATTACCTTGTTCTGTAAACATTTTGAAGTCATTTTTAATGTTCTATTAAATATTTCAATTTACAACTGCTTTGCCTTCATTCTCTTTGGAGTAAATTTCTATTTCATTTTTATCACAACATTTTTCTAATGTTTTATTATAAAATTCTGTACCTTTATCAACCCATAATTTTCTATGAAATCTTTGATGAATTTCAAATATTTTTTCAAATGTATTTTTAATTGATATTCCTGTTTTATTTGTTAAAGGAATTGCAAAAGCATTTATTTTATATAAATCTATAAATCAATATAACTATTTTGTAATCTTTTTCTCCTAGTACATGTGTAGTTTCTTATGTCTTTGGCATAAATGATAAATCTGCTGATCAAATATGATCTTTATTTTTTACTTGTACTTTTAAAAACTATTTAGGTTTCGTGAATTGTTCATGAAGTTTCTAATATATTAATTTTTCAGGAGGAAGAATTTTTAATTCTTAAAATAATTATCTGTTACTTTTGATTGTAATAGCCTTTGAATGTCTTCACCAATTTTTTAAAAATGGATATTTTTCATTAGTGATTTTACTACTATTATTTTCTGCATTAGTTTTATAATAATTAATTAATTATTATTTAAACATGAAAATTTGTATATTCATGTTTACTTTTATTATATTTAGATATAGATTTTTACAAAATTCACAGTGCCATATTTCAATAAAGCATGTGTTTTCAAAAGCGATGCTTGCTTTTTTATAGAATAATAATAATTAAAAGTAAAAAGGAAAAATGTATTAATTTAAGAAACAACTTAAAATTTATTTTATAATGTTACTAATTTTCTTTCATGAAAACTAGATGTTTCTGCTATTTCATAATATCTGAGTTGAGGAAATTTATTTATTTTTTTCATTATTTCTTCTTCAGTAAGATTATTTAAGTTTATTCAAAGCTTTGATATTTTTCTTTGATTTTCCATTTTTTAAGAGAAAGTTTATTTTATTTTTGAAATTTTTGTAATTTTTCGTTATTTTTGAAAATTATAAAAATAGTAAGAAGTAAAAAAGAAAAATATTTTTATGTATTAGAGAAAACTAGTCTTTGGGAAAAGGAAACATTTTTTATAATTATTTTTTGCGAGCGAATGCGAAAAATAATTATTAAATTGTGAGAACAGCAATTCTATGCATTATTTTATTTTTAAATATATTTTGCGAAAGATAACAAGAAAACTATTATATTATAAAACTATTATAAAACTAATATATCTAAAAAGGAAAATAATGGAAAAATTTGTATTTTGGTATTACTTTTATTTATAAATATTTTCGCTTATATTATTAAATTAATATTACCACTCTTCATTTGTTTTCTTTTTTTAAAATTTTTTAAAAAGTTTAATTTTTCATCACTAGATATTCTTTTTGTAAGATTGGATCGAGTCTCAGAAGATAACAGTTTTATTAATTTGTGAAAAAATCAAAAATATATTCTATATTTACGAGGTTGGGTTGAAAAGCACGGTGAATAATAAGTACGGCGGTGTCATATTTAAACCTTTATATATAGATTTTATAAAACTAATATTCAGTATTCAAATCCAAAAGTTTCTTAAAATAGGTAGTGTTATTTAAGTAATATATGAGTTTTAAGTGTAATATTTATACAGTTTTAGAAAATTACAGAAAGAAAAAATACGAGCAGTAATCAAGTATTTGAATACTAAAGGATTAAGTCTAATGGTAATCAGGAGCGACCTTGATGCAACATTAAATGAATATTCACCCACATTAAAAACTGTTTAAAATTTTGTTGTCGAATTTAATCTGTATGAGCATTAAAGATACAGCACGATCTGATTGACCAAAAACAGAAACCTGAAGAAAGAGTTAAAAATATATAAGAAAACGTGCCGACAGACCGTAGATTAAAATTGATTCAGATTTGCTGAAGCTACAGGCATCTCAAAAGAACCTCTCAAGAAGGAGAAAACGGTTCCCTCGACAGGAAAATTTCTGAGTACCGTTTTTTTGGGTGCTAAAGATATTATTTTAATAGACTGCCTTGAAAAAGATAAAAAGATAACTGATTTATATTATGCAAACCTACTTGATAAACTGTTCCATCATATTCGTGAGAAACGTCAAAGTCTGTCGAGGAAAACAATTTTTTCCACTATGATAATGCATCTGCTCACACATCTAAAGTTTCAATGGAAAAAATTAAAAAATTGACATTAACATTGAATTAATTCCAAATCCATCCTATTCTCCAGGTCTGGTCCCATCAACTTTTTTCTGTTCAGAAACCTGAAGATATTTCTCACTAGACAAAGATTTTCGTCAAATAGTGCGATGATTACCTCTGTGGCTAACTATTTTGCAGACCTCGACAAATTGTCCTATAACAATGTCATCAAAGATTTTGAAAAAAGTTTAATAAAGTGTATTTATCTTGTTGGAGACTACTTTGAAAATTAAACTGTTTTTATTTTTTATCTTATTTTTTTCATATTTATTCACCCAACTTTTCAATCCGCACTCGTAGATAGCGTCCAGAATTGGTCAACAGAAAGCCATCAGGACAACACACGAGCAGATACTTCTCTGACGACTCAGCAAAAATTGGGAGAACTTGATTGGGAAGTTATGATGCACTTACCCTATAGTCCCGATCTGGCACCATCGAACTACTATTTGTTTTACTCTCTACAGAACTTTTTAATGGAGTTGCATTGGCTTCAAAAGAAGACTGTGAAAAGTATATTACCCAGTTTTTCAATCAGAAATCTCCGAAATTTTACAGTGATAGAATTATGGTTTTATTAAATAAATGGAGAAAGGTTATAGAACAAAAATGAACATACTTGATTTAATAAAGTTTATTTGTTATGTGAAAAAAATTGTTTGTTTTTATTTTAAAAAACGGTGGAAACTTTTAGGTCACCCAATATTATGTTTTATACTATATTTATAGGTTGGAAAGAAAGTCCTGATCGTTTTTGGTAACAAAGCCTGTTCGTTGAGATAATATGATAATGAATGATAAAACTTACAATATTGTCCAGTAATCTTACACAGTGGTAATACACGTCTTTATCATTTGTACATGATATCAATTTTGATTTTCAAGCTTAGGTAGACTTTAATGAAGTAAACTTACAAGACCATTTGATTTTGATCTACATACTTTCCTAGACATTTTTTATAATTCCACAAAATCTTGGAAATTTATAGTTCAAAAGGTATAATATATAAAGCTTGTCCACGATGAAATTGTCGCATTTTAAAACTTAAATAATATCAACACCAAACAATATATTTGCAAA
>JBBMKC010243017.1:0-10775 GCA_037834085.1 Bipalium vagum
AATAATAATAATAAGAATAATAATAATCATAATAATAATAATAATAACGATAAATAATAAACTTTGGTAGAACAATCTGATCGCTGCTAACATTGATAATTTCATAAAAAATTAAAATCCGCAATAAAAAAATAAATTCTTTAAATAATATAAAAAAAAGAATCTCAATTAAAAGAAAATTCAGATTCATTAAATAGAGCATCGTTAAATACAAAACAAATCAATTATAATGATTATATTGAATCAAGAAAAAGGAAATGATGAAATTAAAGGAAACATTAAGTGAAAATAAGTTTCAAAAATGAAATCAAACCTAATTCTAAATATTATTATGAAAATTTTAATAGAAAATTGGTATTCTTATTGGAAATCATATGATACAGGAAAGAGAGGGATAGAATATTTAATAATTTCTTTAGATTAAATGGGATATTGGCAAAACGAAATTTCAACTTCTTTGAAAATTGATTAGTTGCAGATAAACATGAATATGAAATAAATAGAATTGAAATTTTCGAACAAATAATTATCATATTTTCGGATGGTATAATTATTAAAGGAATTATTTATAGTTGATAGAAAACTTCTAGGTCAACACAAACTTAGAAAATAATTATAATGGAACGGAATTTCATCTTAATTTTTGACTTTGATTGTGATGAATTTTTATCTAGCACAGTTTACAGATCGGCAGATTTGATCTTAGAAGGAGACCCAATACGTTTCTTGGCCGAAATATACGAAACAAAAATTTAAAAGTACTTTTAGAAACAACATCATCTTCAAGTATGGAATATGTTGATGCATAGCCGCTGCAGCAGATTTTTCCTGATGAAATTCATGGCGAATGCAGTGTTGAATAGTCTTTGTCATTCATAGTTTCTGTCTACAATAATACGTTATTCCTTGTAGTTAAGGAAATTTTTAGACGCTACAAAAAAACTCGTAGGTCTGTTTAAAAAAATATTCCTACGCAAAAGTAATTTTATCGTTTAACAGAATTTCTTGAACGTCTATTCTTTCTTCGGCTAATTTCTAGACGAGATCTTTGCCTTATATAGTAGTAGAGATTGCCCGACGACCTCGAATCGCTTCTTTTGGAAGGCTTTTTCCACCAAAATCCTAATAATTACAAAATAAATTTTCTCGACGAGAATCGTTTTTTTAGAAATTTATTATAGAAATATAGGCAATTAGTGTTCTTTACAACGTTGTGGTAAATTTCCCTCATAAACTGTTGCAAAATTTGATATACAAAATTTAATTTCGTATTCGTGTAATCGGTCAGCTTAACATATTTTTTACTCAATTCTTTCCCAATTCAACACTTCATCCTTTCTTCAAAACGCAATTTCTGAAGTTTTGTGTTATATGATCAATTGGTATTTTTCTCTTTCATACATCCTCTGCTATTTAAATTTATTTGTTTTCAATCAATAAAGAAAACTCGTTATTCATCTTTTTAAGTTAACCTTGAAATCTGACACAAAAAAGCAACTGTGCAAGAAGATATTTTGGATTAATTTAAAAAAAATAGCACCATTCTGCAATTTGTTTAAATTAATCAATTAAATCAAATTTTAATATATGGAATTTCATATATGTATTTAAAAAGAAGGTAGAAGTCAAGGAAAATAGAAAAAGAAGTGAAAAACTCTCATTTGGAATACAATATTCATCAATAGTGACACAGAGGCACCATATCTTGCGGGAAGTACTAATATCTCCAAAAGCAAAGTAATCAAAGAATCGTTTAAAGTAAAACTGTAATAATAATAATAATAATAATAATAATAATAAGAATAATAATAATAATAATCATAAGAATAATGATAATAATGATAATAATAATAATAATAATAATAATAAGAAGAAAATAAGGATCAGCCTCGGCGTCAAGGTTATAAATGAGGAATTATAATCCGTCGTGGGAGTTAGTAGTTTCTTTTGTCTCCTTGACGCCATTGGTGGAAATAGCCATCTCGAAACGTAGGGATTGGTGATCGGGGACCCCTTGGTGAGATCGTTTATTTTTTTTGTTACTTTTCGGAACCTCATCTGTTTGTGATCACCTCTTTCATCTCTCTTTCTATGAGTATTATCATGAGTGTTTTGATTCCGTAGATAAATTTATATTGAGAAAAACGAACACATTTTAAAACTGATAAGTTATGGGTACACGAGAGATATATTAGAAACAGTTGGTGAGCACCGACGTGATGTGAGTTGGGTCTGTTCAGAAAATCGTAGCATCTTCTAAAAAACTTCCAAATGATCCGAAACCCACAAATAAATTTTGATAAATACCAACTACAAAAACTGCAATAAAATCTTTGTTGTGCTTACTTTATACAGATTGCACCTTTATATAAGTGTCACTTATAGGGGTAATGGCGTCTTATATTCATAAAATTTATTCTGAACTTCTACGAGTTGCAGTGTATTCGCACTTAGGGAATTCTGAATATCCTTTCGATCCTTCTTAATTCTCCGTTGGATTGCCTTTGGACGACCCCAACAAAATTATGAAGACAAATACTTTTATAATTATAAAACAAAACCGATGATTATGAAGTGAAATATTCGTTAATGTCTTAAGATCTTATTCTATAACTTTTGTGTTAATTGATAAGGATGGCAAACATATTCGTTTTCAATAAAAATATGCTACTTATTATCTTAATGAATCCCATCAGGATTATTGCATCTATTGTGTAACAAGTCTGATTTAATCAGATAAAATAATTCTTACAATGTGCGCCTGCTCATTGCGATTAAGTTATGTTAAACGAAACTGTATGCTTCAATCATATGATGTATAGACCACAAAAGGTTTTAATTAGAGGGAAAAACACTGACAATATTAAACCAAGAAACGATACTTATAATACAACCAATTAAGTTTAAATATTAACTTTATTGATTAATAAATTTTAATGGATACCAAAAACCGGCATTTGCTATTACAAAATAACACTATAATACTGGTGATCATTATTTTGTCACTCATAAATGCTATTATAGAACAATAAATCAGAAAAGATAAATTTTATTCAAAACAGTTTTTCTTGGTTCAGTGTTCCGATCCAGAATTAAGGGGTCCAACCTGAAGTAGAAAAATGATAAAAATAGCAAAATAGACATTTGTTTGTCATTATCGACATGATTATTCAGTCAAAAAATGTCATCGTTGTCAGACATATGCTTATCAAAAACATCATAGATCTCCAACTATCAAATGAGTAAAATAACAAAAATTATTACTTTTCGTAGTTTATATTCCTTTGTTCCATTTCCAATTTTATTCTCAACTTGTCTACAAAGATAAATATCATTATGAATTAATCCAATATTTTTGTATTCAGATTAAAGACAGAAATTGACAAAAATCAGATCTCATAATCTTATTCATATGGTGGCGTAAACGAAACAAAATTACGTGGACACCATTACTTAAAAATGAAAATTTAACGAAATTACAAAAATAATTGTGAATCATTTACAACCACGGTCAGAAATCAATTGTCATCATTTAAGTTTTGCAAGAAAACAAAATAAAAGACATCAAGACTCACCTTTAAGGATTCTTCATGATAATTGTTTAAAACTTTTTATGTCAATTAAAACGATCGATTTAAACAAACTGATTTTTGAAAATTTATTTCATTCGAAGTTGGAATCGGATTTTTTAATATTCAATAAAATTTCGTTTTTAAAATTATAATTGTTCTAATTAATTTTGGTAAAACATAAAAAAAATAATTATAAAATCTTAAATCATATTTCATTAAAAATTTTAATTTGAATATTTTTTTGAAGTACTTTTGTTAAATATATTCAATAAAATTTCATTTTCTTAAATTTTAATATTTTCCTATTTAAATTCGATAAAATAAAAAATGGCAGTTATAAGTTTTAAACTTAAATTTCACTTAAGAATTTTTATTCTTTAATGAAATGCATCTGATAAAAAAGTATAAATCTAAAACTTAAATTTTATATTTTATTTTAGCTAATAGCTAATTTTTAACGGTTTGAGCACGACTATTACCAATGAGTCCAAGATATCTGGTTTTTTAAAAACGGCTTCTGCATAGCAGAATTCCGAAGTTTTCAGGTTAGTCTAGACTTATGTTGATCCCTCTGTGGATAGTGGAATGATCAAAACTGAAACAAATTGATGAGGGGTTTGTCCTTGTGAGGATGGAATGGAGACACATTATCATTTATTTCCTTTAAATCTTTCATGTAGCAATTTTCGTCATTTAAGGAGTTTTCATCTCCATACAATTCAGATCTTTTCTTTGTAGTCATTCCGCAATTATTATCGAACTCAATATTTATTTAAATTCAAACCAGAGTAGTCTTGCTAATCACAAAGGAAAATTACGTCATGGTTATTCACTTGACTAAGCGGATCACCTATCTCTTCAAAATCTATATTATAATTTGAATCACGTCACTGATGTGGACGATTTAACATTTTCTGACGGAATATTGAAACTGGAAGTTGTATATATACTTTCTCCATTCCATAAAAAAACCCGATTTGTTAATATGAAGAGTATTTATATTATAAAAAGAATAAAACACATTATTTACAAAGTTATTAATGACGAATGCTGTACATTAACCACTGATCCTTTCAGACTAATAATATCTTGCAATATATGAGATTTACATTCAAAAAGAGATTTCAACATTTCAGATCTAGTTGACCAAAATGTCTGTTGTAATGATAGCCACAATTCATCAAGATTTTCACAATTATTTCTATGACATCGTTTATTGAGGGAAGTGAAGAAGCCAATATCGTTGACATTTAAATATGGAAACTGCACCGGCTGATTTATGACGGTAATAAATGGAACACTATTTTCTCCGAAGTCATTGAAAGTTTCAACATTTTTCTTTCCCACATGAGGGTGGGTATTATCCATTCGAATAGTAACAATCGGAGACCACTGCATTTTTTCAGAAATTGCTGGCATAATTTCAGTAGTCATCAAATTATTGGTTCTCATTGTGCAATCAACTTTGTATTTATCACTTTTATTATGATCTTTGGAAGAACGCTGGGCCTCCACACCCTTTTCTTTTCTCCAGATACCTATCAACCCATTAAAGTCATTTGCGATGTCAGGTTTAGCAATAGATGACAGTATCATAATTCTTGGTGGATTACCTTTACTAACTAATAGCTGCTTTTAACTCAAACTGTCTTCATGATATCGTTCTCGACAGAACTGATAAAATTCAAACCACTTTTCATCTAAGTCAATATACGCATTTCATGTATTGTGGCGATTTTGTCTACACCATTTTAGTCTTTCATTTTCTGATTATCATTTAAGAGAGGACATGTTCTTTGGAGGATAAGTTTCATTCATTCTGCCTTGATAATTCTGAAAACACTCGTTGAAGGAATATCCGTCTCCTCATACAGACAAGCAATATTACTGGATCGGTACTTGCGAATGACTTCGACAACTCGTTGTCGTTTCTCAGAACAATCTTCCGAATTCATTCTTCCAGATTCACTCTTTCGTTCCAGTATTTATTTATTCACTCAATATTTATAGCAGGTTTCATTTTTTAACTAAGTCTATTCAATAATTTTTTGGTTTAAGTTCTAATTAACTTCAACCCAAACTTTATATTTATTATTAAATTACTTATTTATTTTAGTTAAAAACAGATTTTTGCATTAAAATAATATTATTTTTATAAAATATAAAATAAAATTACATACTAGTCCATAAATACAAGGAAAGTAAGCCTAACAAGGTTTTTTCATATAAAATTCACAAAAATAATAAATTGTGAGATGTGGAGAATCACTGTCCATCAGCTCTTGATCAGTTTGTTGTGGCTCCGGCTCCTTCGTAAGCTTTGTTTTTGAATTCCTAATGGATACTGAGACCTCTTTTCCTATGGATCCCAACACTAGTGACAAATAGCAATATACAGAGACAAGTAAAAAAGATTATTAATTTTGTGAATCCATTAACTTTTATCAACTCGATTATTATTCTGAAAATAATTGTCTCAGAATCTCCATTAATTACCTAGAAATAACTGATTTTTACTCGATATTTATATTTTTCAAGCCTGATGTCTGATATTTGTTGGTCACATGTCGATCTGATTCATAACAAATTATTGATTACAACACCAGAGGAGAAAATTATTCATTACTTTCGAAGTTCATGTGTAAAAAATTAATGGGATTCGTCATCCATTTTTGGTAACGGATAAATAGATTTAACATTACACGACAAAGAACTAATCCAGATTCAATCTCATAGCATTGGGAAGAGTCAATTAATTCGTTTTGGATTAACAATAGATGTTACGATCATATAATTGTCAAAAAGCTTTACATATTACTAAAATGTTTTACATCTTATTTGTGTGAATTCGCATTTTCAGCATTAAGTATGAAAGAAAGACATAAATAAGGAAGACGAAATGAAGGTGACTACGTTTAAATATAAAACATTATAAAAGACCATAAAGCTCAAATTTCGCATTAATTTATAATCAATCATTTGATCAATTATAATAATCTATGACTCATCCAAGCTTTATTAAGTAAACATCTTCTTTTATTCTTTCAGATTATTTCATTTTATATTGTAAAATATTTTCATAAACTATTGTACAGAATGAAGAAGTAGCTAAGTCTCTTAAGCTCTTTTTATTGTTAGTGTATCATCAATTTTTGAAATTGGCAAGTGTCCCTAGCCAAAAAGATTGAGAATTAATGGTCTAAATAATTAAAATGACAAACACACGTGAAAGAATGATTATAAAAATGTCCACTTGAATATTGTATATTAGATATCCCAAGTGTAAGATTATGAGAAAATCGAGACAAAAATTGACATGAAACCAAAATATTTTTGTTAAAATGGTATTCTAGAAAGTGGAAACATCTACCAGAAAGATAGCAATAAAAACAACCTTGATGTTCTAATACTATCAAGAAAGAAGTCAATACTCAAGAAACGGTAAATTAAAATGCTAACCAAGTTTAATTTTGTACCGTGAAGAAGAACACTGATATCTACGGAAATTGAAGAACACATGACTTATTTGCAATATTGTGATTCAGACTATGTATTTCCTTTCGTAATCTACTCCAATCTCCTTGAAATTTGTTCATATAATCTCAGTTTCAGGTATTAAGCTGGTGATTAGGAACTACAAAATTAGATCGTGAAATAAAAATGATTCTTTCGCTTGTCTTTGTCTGCCACTTTTAACTTCCAGAATGCAAAAATTCATATCACATCTTCACAAAGTTGGGAATTGGTACAAACTCCTAAAATCGAAAAGGTAATAGTAAAAGATATGATTGGTCCCTGAAACAAATTTAAACTATTGCCCCACCAAAAATTGACAACACCAACGATCCAAATTTAATCGCCTTTATAAGCACAAATTAGAACACTGTTGAAACCATTTATAATTAAATAAATTGTACCAAACTCTTGTTAACAATCAATCTAAGAGCTGTGCAAGAAAGTTGAATAAATTTTACCACAGATTCACACCAAAAGTTATAATAGTAATAGTAATAATAATTTCTATCTTCCCAACTTGGTATGAGCGCCAGAGCAAATCATAAATAATATTAAAGTACAACCATTTCAATTGTTGGGCTTAATCTATATCAACCCAGAGCACACCAGAAAAATAATATTCATAAAATTAAATAATAATAAAATAATGCTAGTAATAACAATCGATAAAATAATAACTATATCACTAATATGATTTGTCCAGAATCAGAAGTAGCACAGAAAAAACAATATCAACATCAACATCACCATCCTCGAAATCACATCATTCTCATTTTATTCTCATGCCAACTTCACCCCATCCTCATTGTCATCGCCACACAGTTACAAATATAGAAAACCAAACGCAACACTAACTCAATCTCAGATAGTTAAAAGAATAGGATAATAACTCAGCAATCTTGGTGAAAGCCCATCTTAAAAAAATATTGAACTATGTAAAGTAGTACTTGACACCGTCCAACGTTCAGACAAACAGACGAATAAGAAAAGTTGATGGCAAATGATGGAACCAACAGATGAATGCTCATTCTGATAAAGCCTAAGCAAAGGGTTAGGTTCACACGTTTCACCACAGTTGACATCACAGATTCGTAAACAGCAGCACTAACCACACACAGCAGTTACACGAACATTGACAAATTAGATGTCGGTGTTCGTAATTCAGAAAGATCTTCGTATGTTCAAAGACCTGTATGATGAAGCTTACAAAGATACACGGTGACGACTTGCAAAACAACACTCAAATCACAGTAAAGATCTAGAGTCCAGACGATCACGTAAAGAGTTTTCAATTGTGCATCGATAATCAGACGAATTTTCATAATATAAATCACCACACCAGTATCAGAATAAATCAGTAAATGTGCTCCCATGTTGGCTTGGTAAGTAAGATAAGCTGCAACGTAATAAGCCAATATCAACTAATGTTATTGTGAAACTGTAATCCACAGTTGTTATCAGTTTAATTAAAAATAAATATTCGATTTGTTTAGAGCTAAATAAATAATAATCTGATATTTGACCAGCAAGGGGAGGTGGTACGGGGGTGGTTCAGATTTGAACAGACCAAAACTGAAAATGTACACAAGCACAATCGCAGAATCTCAACACACGACGAAACAGAAATTATTTTATCACGCTTGATTGAAAGAGATTTCGCTGAAAATATGATTTGAACAGAGAAGTTGTCCATGATCGAAAAGACCAGGTTGATGATGTTGATGATTATGCCAAATGGTATTCATACACTGAGGGATGTCTAGAGAAATGAGATCAAATAGGAATAATAACATTTTTAAAACATGTGAATCGAATTTAAACGATAATCATTGATTTTGACACTTAATAAAATTCAGTGTTCAGTTATTCATATGAACGTACTTTCAGTACAAATCGACGTGAATAGAAATAGATATTGGTAATTTTCTTATACGTTCTAGGAATGTCCAGTAAATAGTGAGAATAAAATAAAATAAGCCTCAAAACATGATTTTATTTAAAGAAAAGAGATCAATATATTCTAAAATCAATAACTCGTCATTATTATTTCTCAAAATATTCTCATTCATCATTTCTATTGACACATTTATTTCACCGTTCAATCCTTTTATCAAAATATGTATTGAAATACTTTATGACCAATTAATCATGAAAACGTCAGCTTGGCACTTTATCGTCCTGGTTGTAAAATTTTTGACAAGGATTGCTAATTCGTACAGCAATCTTATAAAAGCAATTGATAGATTAAAAATGTATTATTGATATGTACCCAAATATCATTAGGTGTCATTGTTAAGAGGTAACAAAAAGTTCTGGACTTCTATTTATTCTGACTCGTGTGGTGTACCAATATTAATTTTGTAAGTAAGGAAGCTAATTTCTGTAACAGAAATTACCACCTTGAATTAAACTTGTCTTTTTTATAAGAAAAAATAAGCATATTCAGGTGATTCACTTCTTTCCTAAGCAGGAAAACGATAAAAAATGGTAGAAAAGTTGCACAAGAGTGGTATTTTGAGGAGGATGTATTTCAATTTTGTTGACATCCTTCCATTATAACAAAAAATGCACAATGCACGAAATCTTTAAAAATTCACAAATTTTCAATTTGATATGAGGTCAATATCGTCACCTTGTTTGTCCGATGTAACTTCATAAGATTTCTTGTGGGTGCATTTAAAGAATAACGTGTTCACGAAAAGACTCTCAATGACTGAGCTTAAGATTGAAATGAAAGGGACAAAGAAAACTTCAATCAGTATAATTATAAGTGATAACTAGATAAAAATACTGTAACAGTAAATAAGCAAACATTGTATTTTATTAGGAATGAGCGCTTACTTTGTGCAATATACAGTACCTGCAAAAAGTATTCGTACGACCACTTAATTTCTAAAATAGTTAGATTTATGAAGCACTATGACAAAAAAAATAATTTTAATATAATAGACAGCAATTAATCCAGAAGTATGATGTAGCCTAAAGATCAAACTAAATATTTCCAAAAATCTATGAACTTATTTTTGGAAAACTCAGGAAATGAAGACCACAAGAATTATATTTACGTTTATATTTATGACATAAACAAAAAAGCATGTATAAAAAAAATGTATGTGGCATGTCTAATATTTTATTGGACCTCCTTTGTTATTAAGCACCATTTGAGATCTATTATCCATTGATTAATAATAATTGATTTCCCCACCCCAGCACTCGAAAAACATCCCCAAATCATGATAGATCCACAACCATGCTTAACTGTTGGTCGGAGGCACTTGATTTTCATTTCTTCTGCCACAGTTCTCCACACAATAACTTTTCCATCACTCCCAAAAACATGAAATGTGCTTTCGTCAGACCAGAGGACTGTGTTCCAATCCACGTGATTACCCAGAAAGGTTCTGACCCATTTCACTCTTTCTTTGAGATTTTTTTTAGAAATTAGAGGTTTTTCTTGGCCATTCGACCGTGTAAACCTATCTCTCTCAGCCAGTTTCTGATAGTTGATGACGAAGCAATTATATTATGTGACTTCTTAACTTGAACAGAGAGTGTATCCGCCGACGTACGCCGATTTTTTTGACGCATCTTTGAATAAGCCGATCTTCGAGGACATTTGTTATTTTTGGCCGACCACTCCGAGGTTGAGATAAGAGGGTTCCATCACGGAAATATTTATTCAACAAT
>JBBMKC010243028.1:0-10775 GCA_037834085.1 Bipalium vagum
TTAATGATAGGTTGCTGATTTTAAAATCATGTGTTTTCAACGTAAATGGTGCAGCTAATACGTGCTGCAGTTTATACAACTAAAACATACATTTTTATAAAATGTCATCTGCAGCTAATACGCGCTTCAGCTTATACTCGGGATTTTACAGTATTTAGTCATCAAAAATTCTATTTATATTATATTATTATTGTATATTATTATATTTCTTTCATACGCTTTTAATCTGTTTTTTTGGGCAAACACACAAGCTTTTAAAACTGATTTGATTGAGTTAAACATTGACGCCCAAGTGTAGTAGTCTTTCAGATAGTGGAATATCTTCTCGCTACCGAAATGACAAAGTTCTAAATGAATCTGACAAAATCGTATACAAATCCTTCTGGCATTATGATCAGATCCTGTTTTTGTAGAATCAAATCTGTTGGCGGTACTGGAACTGTATGGAATCATCATAAGAAAGAGGCCAGATAGCAGAACTAGGATTTGGATAGAGAACTTCGTGCTTTTTTGCAGAGAAACATACTGTCAACAATACAAAAGTAGCATTCATTGTGATGGTACAGCAAATGACATTGACTTTTCCGTTTGTTGATCCAGTCAAAAACGTCACTGATGCATGATAAACAGATGGCATAAAGTGCCCATGATTTGCCCTGATCGTCCAATGGATATCCAAAGGATAAGTGATAAATACAGTTTTGACTATTATGATTGAACGTCACTCTAATTCTTTAGTAAATGATCTACAAACATAACAGAAAATATCTAGATCGTTTCTGCACTGTATTGGCATAATCAATGAAAACAATAATGTGAAATTTTTATTAATAAAGTATATAAATGCAAGAAAACAGAATTCATTTATAATATTAGGTCGTCACATATGAAATGTCCGATTTTAAAACTAATTTTTAAAACTACTATAATTCACGTAATATTTAACATTTGGAACTTTTTTAAACATCATTTTGAAGCGTTAGATCTGGAGAATCAATATATAACAATTTTTTTAAAAAGTGAATTATTTAAAATAATTTTAGACGGCATGGGAATAATATTAAAAAATACGGAAATGCGAACAATTTTTATACGAATGGAAATCAATGCATAATGCATCAGGAGCTGCCCGAAACATCAAATTCGCATTTGGAGAGAGATCAGCTAATGAAAGAACTATTCGGAGGTGGTTCAAAAAATTTCAAAATGGTGATCTGACTCGGGTAATTGAAAAGATGGGTCCCCTCGGGGTCGTCATTAGCAACGAATATTTACGAAAACAGGTGGAGCTAAATACCAAGCAATCAGTTCGAGAATTAGGAAAAAATGTTAGCCGTTAGTCGTCAGACCATTTCCCGACATTTGAAAGAAAAAAAAGAATGATCAATGGTTCCTCATTTATTCTCAAAAATCGCAGAGATTGAAAATTTGCCAAATACTGCTGGATTGAAATGAAAAAGACCCATTTTTAAATCGCATCGACACGTGTGATGAAAAATGGGTTATTCATTACAGTCGTAGAAGTTCTGCTCAATGGTTAGATGTCGATCCCGAAAAGGGCAATGTTAATAGTTTGGTGGTCTATGGCTGGAGTCATACATTTTTCTTTATTGGAACAAGGTGAAGCTATTAACTCAGATAAATATTGTTCCGAAATTGAAATAATGCATCAAGCTTTATGCATTAAACAATCTTCTTTGGTAAATAGGAAAGGAATCATACTCTTGCATGATAATGCCAGACCACATCTGTCAAAGAAGACGTTGCAAAAGCTGTTAAACTTAAAAATTGAAACTTTGAAACATGCACCATATTCGCCCGACTTATCTCCGACAGATTATCATTTTTTAAGCATTTAGATAATTGCTTGGATAAAAAAATTATTGCTAATCCGGGGGATGTCAAAAAGGCCATATCCAAATTCATCGAATCCAGAGAACCCGATTTTTATGCCAGTGGCATTTTGAAACTAGTTTCTAGATGGCAAAAATGTGTAAAGTATGATGGTGAATATTTCAATTAAATAAAACTTTTTTTTGGACTTTTATTGTTTTTTATTGCATATTATTTAATTGGACATTTCATATGTGACAACCTAATAATATGTATTAGCCTTTATATTAAATTCATACTAAAACCTTATCAATTTAAACCTTATTATTCATTGACAACATATTTTTTATATTTCCGATTTTTTAACAACTGTTAATATTTAAATAAATATTAACCAAACTGAATTTAATTCTGACTCAAAATTCCAAAATAATGGTTCGTTTAAATCAATTTATTCACCAAAATGAAAAATCAGTTCAATATTATATCACTTTGAATCAATTCGCTTCTGTCCTTGTTCTTGGCTAATTCTAATTTTTGTTCTGTTAGAATTAAAAAAATTTCAATCTCTTGCGTAAAATAAAAAATTAATTCTCTTGTGTCAACTTTGTTATGACTTTGTCCTGCTCAATTTTTATCCAGCTCGAATTTTTTCTGATCACTTTTTTTTGTTGTGATTTGGTTCTTCTGAGTAAAATCTGGTAGTTGCTTATATACTCTCAAGTTTTTCTCCATTGGCCAATCCCTAATCATAGCAGGAATATCTTCTTACTTTTGGTTTTGCCTACACAGAAACTTGAACCCTTCAATTATCCAGTTCAACCCAACCTTAGTCGTCTGAGCTGAACAATTGACTCTGCTCTTAATGCTAAGCTCATAAGCTCCTCATCTCTACGTGACTTATCCGCTCTCCTTTTCCATTAGGATAATGTCAATCCAGGAGCTTTAATTATTCAGCTGGGCCCAAACTTGTTAGACCCGATCTGAATAATTAAATGGATTACGTTTCCTAAAAATCATCAATGAAAATAAATATTTATTTTTTAATATGGAAAAGTGGTAATTATAATTTACTATTTGTTATAATTTTATTATTATCATATTAATAATTAACAGAAATTATATATTATTAACGTTAAGATAAATAAAAATAAAAACTGTCTTTTTCAAAAAACAGAATCTAACAGTATCATAAGATAAATAACTTTTTCGATATATTCCGAATGTCAGAAAAACAAAGATGATTTATTGTTGTGATCGATAATATCTACTATTCAGAAAAAATATTCCTATTGGTTTTCTTCCACCAGTAAACATTTGACCAATTAACACACCTACTCATACACACCGACAATCTTGATTTTCCGACAAATATCCAATCAAATGATCTAGCTTCCAATTACTCATCACAAACACTCACCAAACGGATTTGTCTGCCTGCTGGACTCCTTGCCACTTTCGTAGTCTTAACAGCACTACATGTAAAACGGAATACAATATTTGAATATGAACCCTCTTATAATTTTTCATGTCATCTAATGAGAATTTGTTGCTGACCAGTGTTAGGTAAATCGAGTGCTAATAACGATCAACATTCAATAATGTTTTAAGAAAAGACAGTGAATGATAACTTGATTAAATATTTGGTTATTGGATAAAAATATGTTAGATCGTTCGATTGACCTAACGAGATAATACATAGGTATTATGAAAATTAAGATAATATTAGAAAATATATGAATAATATGTGTTCTTGCAAGATCATCAACAATGAAAATCGTATCTTTACAAAAGATTAACAATTTAAATAAAATAATGATTCCGATAATAATAATAATGACCTATCAAACGTTGAAAATCAAAAGAAGCATAGTTTTGAATATGTTATTTTTGACTTTATTGGAAGACGGAATATTAAATTTAATAGGTAGCACGAAGTTAATTTATTGTCTTCACTTTATCACATTGCGTAAGTTTTAAGACATTTTTATAATCTTAAATTTGTTTTATTTTCTACAAGAATTGTTATCTCTATCTGTTTAACATGAATTTGAGTCAAGAAATATATTTTGCTAAGACTACGAACTTTGATTAATTTTTCATTTATCAAGATTATGGTCCATAATATTTTTGTAATTATCTTAACAATTTATAATATTATTAATCAGAAATCCAAATAATTATCTACAGAATTTTTTTCTATACTTAAAAAGATAATTTTAATTGATCTGTGTTAACTTAATGTTAAATAAAATAAATTAATATATCCTTTATTTAAATTAGTTTAAAAAAATAATATATCATAAATTTTTATTAAGATTCTATAATTTTCAAATATATTTAAGAATTTTCATTTTATTAATAAAATCCTGTAAGCAAGGGATTTGTTTAATTAATATTACACTAGTGTATGTCAATTGTTGATATTTTGAAAATTGTTTACAGTCAATAAAAATTAATTATTTAATCATTAAGGACATTATCTGCTGATTTTAGTATATAGATATGACAGAAATTAGTGGTGATCCAGAAATTTTAAATCATAATAATAATAAAGATCTTGAAGAGATGAAAGTCGAAAAGGTTCCAGTTATAATGAATGCTGAAACCACTCAAAACCAAGCTGAAATCTTATTGGACGTGAAAAAATCATTAAATAATTCTTCAGTGGAAAGTGTTGTGAATAAGATTAATTGCAATGAAAATGATAATAATACTGTGGTAGAAACAAATCTGCTTGAACGTTTATATTTAATTAAAACAATGAAAGAAGAGAATATAGGTATCAAGTACGGATTATTAATCGGACTTATAAAAGTAAATCAGATTGCAGCCAAGGAAATCGTCGATGCAGTATTGCACTTGGTAGAATGATAAACTTGTATTTGATTGATAATTTATATAATTCAGTTAGTCAACGGTAAATTCGACATGGAACAAAACTTTATCATTCATTCTCCGCAGTGTGTAATACATATGTTGCAAGTCATTCAAGCCGTTGATAATTCTCTGAAAGCAGAGCTGTTAAAGATTTTTAATGAGATATTGCGAAAGAGCAAATGTAACTTGATTATGACAATGGACACGAATTTTATCGAGACAATCCTGGAAATGATCGAACATGACGACGAATATCAGTGCAGTACCATCGTCAATGATCTTCTCATTGAATTGTTGGGTATTGTGGCCTCGTTTAGCGTTTCCGTCAAGGAGTTGAAATTGATATTTAGAATGCTCAAAGGCAGTCCGAATAACTGTTGGGTGAGGTTTGAGAATTTGCTTGTATTCCCTCGATCGATAATTTTCAAAATTAAAAATAGAAATTATATTTTGAACTTTATTCGATTATTGGTTAATTATTATTATTTACAATTTTGCTATAATTTTAAAATATTTTAAAATAATGATTTTCAATATAATTAAAATATAAAAAGTATGATCATGTTATGTAATTAATAATTATAATATTATCAATTATACTAATATTGATATTAATGGTAACAAAAAAATTAATGATAATAACATTAATAAAATCAATAATGATCAAAATCAGTAAAACAATAATAACCAATATTAATATTATAAAAATTAATAATAATATAATGATCAATAATGAAATCAATACAATAATAAAATCAACTAAAATTGTTATTCATTATAAAATTTTAATTTTTAAAATAATAATATAATATAATATAATACATAAGAATATCAATAATGAAATCCATAATTAATAATAATAATAATAAAATTATTAATATAATAATCAATAATAAAAAAATCAAGGATGATAATATTATTAACTATATAAGATCAATAATGTATGACCGGATATATTGTAATTGGTTCTCAATGCAATTAATATCTTTATAAAATTATGCAAGTTGGCAAGAATAAATTTTAAGGTAAATAACAAATCGCCCAAGAAAGATAATTTATCGAAGAAAATTATCGTATGATAGTCAGTGAGAAAGAGATCCTTATCGATTACCTATTTTATAAAGTCTGGTAATATCAAAGCAAACGAATGGTGCAACAGTTTACGCAATCGTCTTTTCAGCACTTGAGATAAAAATACAGTTTGTCAGGACTTTGGTCGTTATTGATATGATTGTATTATATCTATGTTGTTTATCGATTCTTAAAAAATCATAGGAAACCAAGTGATCCTTAATTGAGTTTTATCACTTCACTCATAAAACCGTGGAAAAGGTAGACTAACATTTGACTTATTGAAATCTAAAGAAATGTCTTCCAGTCATCATCAGAGTAAGGAGCTGCAACTTTGATTCATGAACTTTTATTATTAGATGTATAAAGTTAATTTTAGTTAGAAACATGTTAATATTTTGAAACATTTTCAACAAAGACTTGAGATTGTTGTCCAATTTTTTATTTGTTGAAAGACATTGAATAATGTTAATTTTCAAATTTTATTGACTCGTTTTTATTTTACTAAAAAACTATGGGTTTTTTACTGGTAAACATTAAGCTGCTATTAAAGATATATTTCTAACTAAACTTGGTACTCAGTAAGAATATTTTATTTTTCAAACCATATAAATTTATTAGTGAAAAATTTCTATTATTTTGATTATTTATTATTTATATTTTTATTATTATTATTATCATTATTATTATATTATTATTACTATTATTACTATTATTATTTTCATTTTTAGTTTTTCATTTTATGATTATTATGTTTATTTTATTTTCTATTTGCTTAGTTTTAGTCTTATAATATTTAGTGATATATGATTTAACCATGGAAACTGTAAGCTTATCCACAGAAAAATCTATAACTACTTTTTAATTAAAGAAAATTTTTCTTAAAAATTAGAAAATAAAAGAAGAGTGAATCTTAGAAATAAAATGTGATTAATACAAATTAACACAATTTAATTTTTCAAAACTCTATTTTTGTAATCGTAATATTCAATTTTGCAAAAAGAAAGCTTCACAAGGGATTATAAACGAAAGACTTCTTGAATAATTATCATAAAGAGCGAATTGTTAATTTTGTAATTTTAAGTATTTAGAACGTTTCACACCTTTTCTCCAATAAAATTTTTCTCAGTCGATTAATTATTAATGTAATTATTTTTTAAGCTTTATTAAAGAGATCATTTTTTTCAAAAAATTCTGTTAAATATAGATTATATATTTAGAGCTTATTTCCTTTTATTTATTTTTTCTTAATCAATTCGTCTTGATTTGTTTCAATTCAAATTCCCATTTTCTTTTGTGTGAATTTATTAATAATTAATCTCTTTAATAGTCTTTTTTCGTCGCCATTATCTTCGATAAATACAGAAACAGTCTTAGCATTGACCAAACAATAGACATTTAGCTTCGGTATTATTTATCATAATCATTGTGCTATAAAAACTTTACATGACTTAACTTATTAATAGTAATATGAACATTGAAATATATTATTATCATTATTACCTGGATAATACTACATTTTATTTTTAATTTTAAATTATTCTTTTGAAATAATAATAATAATAATATTAGTAATAAAATAAAATAATAATAATTGCAATAAGAAAAATGAAAATTTTTTTTGGAAAACTGAATACATATACAATATGAAATACAAAATTATAAAATTCTTTTGCCAAATTTATTTCAAATGTAATTATTTTCAAAATTTTATAAAAATTATATATATAAATAAAAATATTTTTTTCTATCAATAATAATAAAAATAATTCTGTTAAAATTTCATCTGCCTATTATTGAATAAAGTAATTTTTTGAGATTGATATTGGTTTTTTTCACATATAAAAAATTTCCAATAATATTTTTTTTATTCCGATTTTCATTACTTTTCTCTGCTGTTCCTTAATCTAATTGGCACGTCATAATGCAATTACGGCAGAGTAGTAGTTGTAGTTGTAGTTGTAGTACAGGTTGATAGACCCATATAGTATGTCATAGACCATTTTTTCAAATATGACATTTTCTACTGGAAATATTTATGAGAAAATGAGATTCTGGAGGATTGGGAGGGGGAGGCATTGTTTTCGTACGTGTTGGACAAAATGATTTTTTAATTCAAATTCTGAAACATAACATTTTATAAATTAAAGATTTGTAAATTGATAAAAAGAAATCAAGTGAATTTACTGAATAAAATTTTGCGTCTCTCGAATTTTATGAGGAGAAAAAGAATTAATAATCGTAAATTATCATTAAAGATTTTTCATATTTGAGTCATTATTAACCTTCTTTTCAACAAGTAACAGCCATAATCTAAAATTTGGGAATTGTTGTTTTGTTAATTACTTGGAAAAGATATTGTAATAAGTTCGAGAACTTCGGAAAATATGAAGAAATATTGTCTTTTATTAGTTGCTTTGAATCTTTTGTCCTATTGATTGATATTAGAGTGTCATGCGTTGTTCATTGTTCTATTCTGTAATTGATTTTGTAAGGATCTTTCTAGAATTTTTGATGATGATAACATACAAGTTTTGATGAAAGACTTGTTATCATGTTATTCAAGATCATTGGATTGCTCGGAAATACTTAACACTTAAACTGTCCATCATTATATAATGTTTTGAATGTCCTACAATTTTCTTTCATTTGAACTTATATTAACTGTTTTTATTTTTATCACTCAGTTTTCTGAGACAGAATCTAAAATTGCAATTTTGAAATCTGATGTTATATAAGAGATAATTTTCCGCTAAGATCTTTATAAGCTAACAGTTTAAACCACCTTTCCGATCATTTTATTAGGATAATATTGATATCAGATCTGATTTAATAGTTCAATTATCAGTACAGTATTACTCTCCTGTTACGTGTCTCTCCTGTATTGCAAGGATAGTGTCACTTTTGGTAAGGAGAGGTTAGAGTAATTTAAACTAGTTTGGTTTTACCATTTATCATGTTAATCAGCATCATTTACTCAATGAATAATCAATATTTAAATGTACAATTCTTGATTTTAAATTATTTATTTGAACTATTGGTAGTCCTGATATCGATTCTATAGATATATAAAAAAATTTATATTTTTATGTAATTAAAAAATAAGTGGGTTTCGATTAATTTTCTTTCCTTAAAGCCGGCTCATAGTGTGGATCTCTTGAATGTTCTATTGCAAATGCCAAGACGATCTGGTCCAGATGAATTTTTCAATTTTCCTGGATCTTTGGGTTCAGTACGTTGATTGATTGATCTCGATCGATATTTAATTTTCATAATTCATTGAAACCTGTTCAGGCGATCGCTATTCCTCCAATTTCCCGATGGCCTTACCAGAATGGATGGACATTCAATTGTTGGATTCACCTGGATCCTGCATCGACAGCAAAAATCGATCACGATAAACCTTATCTTTATTGGTTGTTTTTTCACTTTTTTTTTATTGCTGTTTCATTTAATTGTCCTTTTCATTTCGTTACAGTTTCAGGACTAGCAAGGGTCTTGGATATTCAGGCCATTTTGTTGGCACAAACCTTGTTATTACAACGATGAAGATGAAAGACAAAGGTTTGCAGCACTGTATCAAGTTCAACTTTCAATCTCGAAAGGTAAAATATTGACGGAAAATCGATCTTGTAACACTAATTTCAGTGGCATATGATTTCCATTGTGTATGTTTATAATCGATGGACCAGAAGTGAGATTCGTTGCTATGTCGACGGTGATTTGATCTCTCATATTGAAATGGCCTGGCAAATTAATGTCAATGAGGTACTGTTTTCGTTTAAAAAATTGAAAGTTATTGATTTCCTTATTTGAATTTATTGATTTTTTTTACTTATATTGGTTTTTGATCATACTCGATTTCAGATTTGATTTTTTCATTGTTCTATTAACAATCAGCGATACATAGAGGGGTTTGTAATAGTAATTTTAATAACTCAGAAAATTTATTTTTGATTTATTTTATTAAAAATTCAATTCGAAATAAAGATTTATTTTATATATTTCTACTTTTCAAATAATTTTCGTAGAATCTCGATTAAAAAAATTATTTATGTTTTATAATTATTAATAATAATATGCATTTATATATCAATAAGCATTTTTATTCATAGATTTTTAAAATTATTTTTAAAAATTAAAAAAGATGCTGATAACATATTTATTTGTAATTATTTTTTATTGGTGATTTTTAATTTAAACTATAATATAAACTAATTTATAAAATATAATTATTTAAAGTTTTAAAAAATTAACAAAATAATTAAAATAAATAATAATTAAAAATTTTAATTAAAATTATTTGATACTTTATTTATTATATTTTAAATAAAATAATCATATTGACCAATCATTATATTTTAATTAAATTATATATATATATATTGTTTTAAAAATTTATTTTAATTTAATCAGTTTAATTTCTAATATCTTAAAAGTATTTGATTTATTATAAAAATTATTGTTTCTTATTTTTTTATTTTTGAAAACTCAGTTTCAGCTATTATTTTAATCAAGATTTTTTAAAATTTTTATCATTAAATTTTTAAATTTTATTTTACAGAATAATAAAATGTATTAAAAATTAATTTTAAACCAATAACATTAAATTAAATGTAGATAAATTTTAATACAAATATATTTTGTTATTTTAATATATTAACTGACTTTTCGAAATAATTTGTAGGTCTTTCAAAAATAAATGGTTATATTTTCATAAAAAATTAATATTTTTCAAACAAAAAAAGAGAATTACTAACTTTATGTGTCAAGATTTCTTTCAGCTTATTCCTAATTGAAGCTATGGCAAAAGAAATGCTTTAAATCAAATGTGTCTTATTGTATGAGGTTCTACATAGATTGACTGCTTATTGAATTTACAGTTACACTATATTTTCAAATTATTACTATTTATTTTTGAAAGATCCACAAATTATTTCCGAAAACACTGTAATATAAATTTTGTAGCTTTTTCAATTTTGAATATTATA
>JBBMKC010243039.1:0-10774 GCA_037834085.1 Bipalium vagum
GTTTTGAAATATATTTTGAAGACGTATTTGATTTTTTATGACTTCAGATATTAAAAACGAAATAGCCGTAGCTAACAATTATTATTTACACATTATTTATAGTTTTTATTATTTATTTTTCCCCAGGAGGGTGTCTTGGTAAACCCAACATTTGTTATTGCTGATCGAATGTCACCACCGTTTTTTATAAAAAAGATGGAAATCTTTCTTGAAGAATTTTTAATTTTTCAGTAGTCTTTGTATTATTTTTTTGTTGGTTGTTTTTTTTCGTAGAGATCGTTGATTTTTCGTAGTTTTTGCTGTTTTTAGTCGTTTTTATTTTCGACGACTTCGTTGTCGTTGTTTTCTCGTTGAAATCGTTGTATATTTTATCATGTATGTTTGTGTTTTCATGATGACTTATATTTTTTTATTAAAAGATTTTTCACAAAATTCACAATACCATTTTCGACCATTTTTTAGGAAAACAAAGATTATTAAAAAATAATTATTGAGTTTTATTTAAAAATTTTATTAATTTTCCTTGATAAAATTTAAATATTCCCACTCTTACATTTTCACTTTTTTAGAATAATTAAAAAAAATATTGTTATTTAGATTTTCATGTTGTTCTTTTATTTTATTTTTATATTTTATTATTTTTTTTTATTTTTATCTTTTTCTTCTAAATTAAAATTTTTAGCTCGTAAATATATTTCATAATATTTATTTTGTGGAAATTTATTTTTCAATTTTATTTAATTCTAGATTGGATATGTTATTTAAATATGAATGAGTGAGGTAAAAATGAGAGTACCAAAATAGTACACTATGTTTCACCGATTTCCATTTATTCAGATCATTGCAAAATTCACTTAATGGAGAAAAAATTGATCTCCTTGATTTGATGGTTGTTAGGATCTCTTTTTCTATAGATCTCAACATATACATTAAAATAAATTTTGTATATACTGCTATACCTCTTTATAAACTCACCTCTATAAAAGGTATTTTTATATAAATTTTTATAAAAAATATAATTTAAAAAAATTTAAAGTTAAGATTACTAAAAAAGAAAAATTTTTGGAAATCGATTTTTTAAATTATTTCTGTTGTTTTTATTATCTTATTATGACTTTTTTGAAGAATAATTAGAGGATGGATTACAGGTGTTGTTATTTTGGTGGTAATGCCTAAATCAATACTTTTAAAATGTTTAAATCTTTAAAAATTAAAATGCCACCATTTTGTAAAATTTTTTGTACTTTAATTTGAGAATTACTTTTATATCCGATATATTTAATATTTCCTACTTTATGTTAATTTTTTATTATTAATTTGATTCTATTTATTACAACTTTTTAATTATGATAACACAAGTCTACATGATTTTTATACCTAAGATATGAATATATGTACCTTATGTAACTTAATACGTAGATTAATATATTTATTTTTTTCGGTTAACGTTTTTGAAAGTACCTTGCTTTGTTTAGTTAAAATTATGTAATCTCGTGTGTGGGAGAAATTAAGTTTTTGAAAACCTGATGTCACACAACTTTTTCGTTAACATTTTCGAGATCAGCGCACTTTGTTCAGTCAAAATTACATAAAAATCATTTAGGGTATATTAACAAAATTTTTTTTAAGTCTGTGTATTTTAAACCTAATAATCACAATAATACTTTTAAAAATATTTTAGATATGAGAAAATTAAAAAGAAAACAATATTTTACTTATGGAAACTGATTTTTCGATATTTTTTACATGATAAAATGAATTTAATGTTTGAAGAGATCAAATAATTATTTTTTGTTTATTTAAATTAATATAAAGTTTGTTGTTAATCTTTATTCATTTCCTGTGAGTGATTTCTTTTTCTAACTAAACTTACTATTTTCTAAAACTTCAAATGGTTTAATAATTTTTTAGATGGCCGTAATTATAAGATTGCAAAATCTACCATTATCTGCCAAAGCAACCAATATTCGCTCATTTTTTCAAGGCTTAAAAATACCCGATGGTGGTGTCAATATTATTGGTGGTGAAAATGGTGATGCATTTATCGGTTTTGCTACAGACGATGATGCTCGAAAAGCAATGCTTCTAAATAACCAGCCAATAAATGGTGTCAACGTGTCTCTGTATTTGAGCAGTAAACAGGAAATGTTGACCATATTGACGGAGGCGAAAAACAAAATTCTCAAACGTAGCAATCCAGAGCTGCCTAATAAGTCTCCACCTCAACAACAAAAGCAACAAAATGAGAATCACAATTACACTCTCTTCAATCCAAAATCTCAATCGCTAAACCAGTCCCAAGAGGGAGATCTGAAAACGAAAGTTCGAATTATTGATTATTCCAACACAAATGACAGTAAAATTTTTTAAATAACGATTTCCTATTGTAATATAAATTATTTTCTTATCAAGGCGATCCTCCGCGTCCTAGCGAGTTTTCCTACAAAAATTCCAAGGTAATCTTAATAAACAATGGCATCGATAATCGTTCGGAAAATCTGATTGATCAATTTAAAACTTACCATCACAATGAAAACGATCCTGTATTTGAGAGAGTTCTGAATAAAGAATCGTGTACGTCAATCATCAATGGTCACCAAGACAATTTCGACCATTTTCTCGTCGAAAAGCGACGGGAAAACGGAGATTCGATTTTCGAAAGAAACAAATATGATCAAGAAAGAAATTCAGTAGAAAAAATCATTTCTCCAATTAACTTGAACGGAAAAATCTCAACTCATCCACAAATACCCGTCAATCATTACCATGATTATTCGGAACGACCAGCCTGGTTGGAAGAAGCAAAACAGGTTCACAATCACTCGGGTAGCTTAATTCGTGTCACACTGCCGTTTACCTCGATCTGCGATCAGATCATCACCGATATGTTCCAGCATATTGTGTGTCCGTCGAAACTCTGCTGGAAGATAGAGCTGGATATGGAGTTGCGGGAGACGGGATATGTGTACGTTCTTTTTCCTTGTGCAGCGGAATCGACGTTAGCGCTTAGTTTGAACGGGAGAACGTTCCGAGGTCAACCAGTTACGCTGGACTGTGTTTGTGCCGATACAGATTTCACATTAATTTCGGATAATCCGGAAAAGTGCATCCGGCAAATCGATTTTCCGTTTGGCATGCGATCGCCCTATTATCGTGATATGTGTGTTGAAATAATTAATATTTCATCGGAAATCAATGAAAAAGACGTCATAGACTTTCTCAATGTCGATCTCGACAGAAAACGAATTCAAATTATCGACCAGGATGGTTTCCAGTGTTGTTTAATTCAGGCGCCTGATGCGTACACCATGGCCAAAATTCTCAGTTTTGATCGATCTGTGTTCCGATTCAACTCCATTCGCGTGGTGGCAATTTCGAAATTTCAGTGGCATACGTTTTTAAATAGAAGTGCATTGGAAATCAATAGTCGAAAAGTAATCAATACTAACAAAGTCTACCCAAATGCCACCATCAGAGAGCGATCGGTTTTATTTACTGGAGCACGAAAACATTTAACAGAATCCAACACGCCTGTAATGTCATGTGCGATATTTGAAAATTTACGTTTGGGAACGACAGCCATTGAGCTGTTGCAATTGTTTCCGTCGACAATCATTCCTGCCACGCATATTGTAGTCAGTGGCAGCGAAGCAATAATCGATTTCGTCAGTTCTGCAACTTGTCAACGAGCTCTTGGTCAATTGAAAATGCATTCCGCATCTAATTTCAATGTGAAACCGATATCAAATTTTGATTTTCAATCGATAAAGCAAGCCATGCTCAAATCTCCAATCCCGCTTGTCAATAGACCAATAAAAAATGAAATAAACAATCGATTGTCATTGTCGACTCGGGCTGCCTTCAAATTCCACAAAGATGAAGAAAGGACGAGCGTGAAAATAAAAAACCTGTCGCCCTCCGTCAATGGAACTCAACTGAAAGATATTCTACACGAATTCCAATATCAACCGATATCTGTGCGGGTTTGTTACGCTTCGCTAACCGGCGGTCGTCAGCGCCATTTGGGCGAAGCCGTGCTAGTCTTTTCAAACGCTATGGAGGCCGTTGCTTTCAAGGACGAATTTCACGACAAACTGTTTCTGCAGCGTCAATTGGAAGTTCTGTTGTCCGATGATGATTACGACAGAAATTGATTTTGGTTACCTAGGTGAGATAATCTGTCTTTCATTTTGGGTTTTTTGGTTTTGTTTTGTTTTTGAGATTTACGCATTTATAATTTCTCTATTTCTAATTCCCGATACAACTTTTTTGTATTTTCTTTTATCTCATTTTTACCTTACTTTTATATCGATTTTTTCAAGAAAATAAATAAATTTTCTCTTAATTATTAAAAATTGATTTTTGTTTTAATTTTAATAATTTACGTATGTCTGCGTTTGTCTGTCTGTGTTTCGGTATTTTTATTTTAGTATGAAAATATAAAGATTGGGAACGTTTTCGTGGTCATCGGAAACAAATTCCAATATCTAAAATTGATCGATAATAGGGAAAAAGTGGAACGGTAACTTTACAATTTAATCGAATTTGAAAAAATTGATTGATTATATTGACATTAATCTAATTTGTTGGATTTGAGGTTCTTTTCCAACCAGGTGTTGGATTTTAGATATCGATTTCAAGATATCAATGAATTAACTGTTGAAAAAACTCCACTTTTGTTAAATATTATTATAAATTATGGTTCTTATAACTATTTTACATTATTAATTCTGATTAAAACCAGTTGCGGATCTGTTTACATCATTAACATATATTAAGTAGATAAATTCTGATGTATAACTATGCCTAAAATTTATATAAGATTAAGATCTGTTTGTTATAATTTATAATTTCTTCAGATTGTTATAATGATCAAACTAGCAAAAGATAAAATTTTGGTATTTGCCGCAGGTTACTTTATGAGTTCCATCTTTGTGAGCAATAGAAACTCAACTGAATATCACATCTACTTATCTGAATATACCAATCAGGGGTAATTTATTAGATTTAAATCCGGAAACGTAAACTATAGAAAATAATTAGTTATCATCTTTTTAAATAGTGCTCTTTTTATTTAAATTTAATTCATGTATAAAAAATTCAAGTAATTATTACTATGCTTAATATTTCAAGAAAATTTTAATTAGAAAAAAAATTAAAATCTAAAAGAGAGGATATTGAAAAATATTGAGTATAACTAAATGAAAAGTCCACGGAACGTTGATCTTATTTTAATCTGATATTCAATAAATATTAGTAATATTGTACTATAGAATTTTTTTATGACAAAAAGTTACATATTTATTAGCAAGAGTAATATAATTTATGTCAATAAGAATATTACTAAAACCAAGCTTTATAGTTTAAAAATTTATATATTAAAATTTTCTTACATAAGAAATTATTAATAAATAGCAAAGTTAATTTTAAATTAAAGGGGGTTCACTATTTAACTAACAGGATATTTTGTGTGATAAATATTAAAAACAAGTCACCTGTTTTAAAAAAAACTGGAAAATTTTATATAATGGTAACTTAAGTATTGACATAAAAGAATTTTAACTTTTTAAAAATTAAATTCCACATCTTGCAAACTAAAACTTTGACTGAATAACCTTGTCTTCCTTTAAATTTAAGTTATCCAACTGAGGATCTAAAATCTAAGATGTTGTTAACAGTTGCAAATCTGCCTTTGGCAAGCAAAATTTTACCAGATATAATTCACCGTGGTTTTCAATTAAATTTAAAAATTCCAGAACTGTTAAATCAATTATTTGATATCTTAGAGCGATTAATGTTAATAATTAAATTATTTTTTGAACAGACATCAAATATTTAATATTTAGAATCTAAGAAATTTTTAATAGATCTTCTTATAATGTTACTAAATACATCATATTTTAGTATGTTCAAATCTATTTGATTATTTAAATTTACTTAAATATGATTAGTATTTATATTATAATTTAAGTTATGATTTTAAAGTTTAATAATTTTGTGATCCTATAACAAATAATATTTAAGTTCTAACATTCTTGATTTCTTTTTAATTAGTATAGTGTTCGTCATTTAAATTACTTTCAAGAAAAAAAATATTGAAATTAAAGATGTTTATTTGAAAATTTTAAACAATCTGTATAAGGCCTAAACAAAAAAGAAATTAATATTCACTTTATTTTAGTTATAGGAATACTCTGAAATTTAGAGTTTAGAATTTTCTTAGTTTTAAATTAAATTCCTTAATATGAAATGGTACTATTAAGAAAAACGTTTGAAATATAAGAATTAGTGTATCTAAAATATTGTAAAAAGTAATTTAGTCTATAATAAGAACGGAAAACTAATTATTTAAGTTTTTTATATGAATTCAAAATTTGATTAAATAAGCAAAATTATATATATTTTATCAATGACATGATACCCACTTATTATAAAGTGGGTAAAAAATTTCAAAATGAATTTCCGAGAACCTAATGTGTACAAATGATATCAACCTATTTTAAGACTTGCAGATAACCTTTGAAACTTAAATTGAAAAGCTATTTAAAAACCTGTTAGTGAATTAAAAATATATTTTTAACTTCGAGCAAATAAATCAATATTATTTATTATATCCAATTATAATTTTAAAAAATAATTATTAAATTTCATATTGAATTATAAGTGTTCTTAAAATAATCATTAATTTAAAAAGTCCATGTCAACATTGAGGTACATGCAATATATTGGACTTTATTTTTATATTATTAGATCGAAATGTTACTAATTGGTTACCAAAAATAATATTTAATAGTTGTCTCAATAATCTGAATTAGAAGGAGCTCAAATTCAGATAGTGCAAAATATCACGAAAAGTATTTATTTTAGAAGATTAGTTACTAAGGAATTGAAAGTTAATTATCTAAATAAAGTATTTTTTTAATGAATAATATTAATGTTTGTTCTGCTGCTGAGGGAGCTAGTATTTATCGAATGACCGCAAAGACATTGGTAGATTACCAATTAGATTTGATTCAAAGTTATATAGAGAACTTTTTAAAATTATTTTTTTGTATTCATTTTTTAATAAACATATGCCTGCGAACTGATAGAGAATTTTAAACAGTGATATTAATTTGTAATTTTGTTTGTTTTTCAATTTATTATAAAGAATTGATTTTTATAATTATTTTCATAATTCATTTTTATTCGCCTAATTTATAAGTAAATATTGTATTTTGTTTTGAATAACGCTTAAATATTGATCTGTTTATAATAATATGAATGAAAGATTTTACATTTCTTTATTTTATAGAAATTGCATTTGCGGATTAACGAAAATATCCATAAGATTATATTTTTGGTCTGTTGTGGGTTTGTGTTAATGTAAAGAATAACAGATCCCGTATTTTAAAGTAATTTTAATGAAATCATACTTTAAATATTTATCTAAGATTTTTAACTTATAATTTTTTTCCCAATATGGTTTATGTCAAGCGTAAAATTTCCATTTGTTTCAAGTCACTCCTATAATTTCCATAAAATGATGGTTATGTAGTATTACTAGTACTTTGGTTCAGTCTTTATTTAACTATTTAAAAAATTAAGATGAATTGATTATTTTAAATACAAATATTAAAAAATTTGCAAATCATCGTTTATTTACATTTCAAATGACTAAACACATTTTAAGAAATAGTCAACGCCATGAACAAATAAGATACACTAAATATTATATTGTATGTATGCCATTATTTTTAAATATCTTGTATGCTTCCTAGAAGAATTTTAATCTTAGATGTTTTAACCATCACTTAATATTCAATCAAATTGTTTCACACTACCTCAATATTTGTTGACCTACGCATTAACTTTAGCCTTAGTATCCAATCTTGACATATGGTATTAGGCTCCGTCATATTGTTATATATTCTGTGCCTCGTACATTGGCGGCAACAATATTTGCAATACATCCTGGTAGACATGAAAATTCATCTCAACCAAACACTTTATAAGAATTCATGTGCTATCTTTAACATAATAGGTATATTTTGGATTATCTCTATATCCTTTCTGTCTGCGGACGAATTCCCCTCTAGTAAAAAGGAAGCAGTTAACTCTTTAAGAGAATTTTGGTATATAAGATTACTTCATTTATAGAAGGTTACTTCGTTGGATAATTCATATTTTCGCAGTATACACTGCACAATACCAACTGAGGTAGTTTGACTTAATTTCCAAGTAATAAAAAATTGGAAATAATCATTAAAGCCTTTAAATAGTCTATTTAAACAATATAAACATTTTTTAATGAAATGAATTATGATTTTTAAAAATCATAACCAATGTATGGTAATAGCTATAAAATATTTTTTTAATGAAATTTGAACATCAGCAAGTATTTCAAATCATACTTTTAACCATTATTCACGATCATCTGCATCTTTACATGGTGGTCCAAAAACATAGGAATCATAATTTTTTAAAGTTTCCCTATGCATTTAATATTTTTGACACATTTTAGAGATGAGTAATCGAAATGTCTTAAAGAAGGAAATAAAGATTTGTGGTATAATTTTTGATTAAAAAAGCAAGTAATAAAGAACAAGCATCATTGTCCATATATGTACAATACGCACCTTAAAAATGAATGTGATCAATTTATTATTTTTTTCTTACTTTAATTTTATATAATATATAATAATGTTGGAAATCATTGTGGAATTTTCGGAATAATGTATAAAAAAGTTCCACATTGAAAGAATAATGTGGAAAATGATAACTTCATGAAGAATTTTTTTCCAGGTAATCATTATGAGTTTCAGCATTACAATGATCCGAAGCACCAAGCGAAAAATTTATAGAACAAAAGTATTAATAAATTAGACAATGAATATCCATGTCAAGATTTAAATTCTTTTGATCCCTTATGGATTTTTCTGGAAAAAACTGATGGATAGAAATCAAACAGATAAAAATAGTTTTTAAAAACTTTTGTTCATTCAATGGGAAATTTTAATACTAATCTGAATGAAAATTTGTGATATTTCATAAAAGTCCAAATGACTTGGTACCTTAGAATATTGATAAAATGTCTGTGGAGTATCATGTTCTGTGCTATTTTATTTCCACTTCCTTTTGTCGGGCAATCGGTGATTCCATCCTACGAAGTGTCATTTATTATCACAATGAAAAATTTATATTAATATTAATAAATTTAATGTTTCTAATTATTTGTGGGTTAGTTGAGGACGTATCCCTGTTAACCCTGATACAAAATAATAATAAAAACTTAACTAAGAAGTACAAAATTTAAAAGGAAAGAAGGGAAGTTAAATTGCCAAGATTAGATCGGGGTCCCCAAGGAAGAGCCGCTTAAGTAATAAGGATCTTAAAAGGAAAACGACGTTCTCCATTAATCAAGCTATTCTGCGAAAAATTGCAATGAATGAAAAAAATGCATCAGAACTTGCAATTAGTAAACAGCCATTTTTGACCTCTACTATACAGAAGTTTACGAATGATTCTCTCCTGTCATAAGGTTTCTGCATTGGGCTCAGTAAACCATCCATTGGACCTGTCGTTGACTAAGTGGTGAAGTTTTCTTTGTTTTATTATTTAATTGATATTAACTTTTTAATTGTTTAATTGATTTCTATTCATTTAACTTCCAGTTTGATCGATTATTTAAACATCTGGTTTTATGATTCCTTATTTTTATTGACAATTCTATTATTTGAGACAGTGTTTATTACGTTAATAAACTTTTGTTTGTATATGTTTTGATTCATTCATTTGCGTACACGTTTTGACAAAAGTGAACAATACGAACTAAATTTTTTGGTATTTAGATAAATGTATTTTAAAGTTTTCATTTATTTATAAGACATAAATAAATGCAATGTTTAATTGATTGTTACCTAATATTTTTGTTTTTGTAAGGATTAAGTTTTAATTAATAATAAATCATAAATATTTTTAAAGTAATATATTAAAATTTATTCCTTAATGTAAAATAAGGTTTTAATAATTTTATTTATTATTATTAAAAAGCTTAGATGTATAATTTGTTTTAAAAAAAGATAAAAATAGGACACTTATTAAAACTATACAATTATTTTCTTCAAATAAAAATGTTATAAAATCTTGAGTTTTGAATTCTTAAACTGTCGATAAAGTGACAGTTATTAACAGTTTTAGTTTTTAAAAAATATATTAATGGTTGGTCTCAGAGGAACGTTATATATATAGAACTTAATAATTCAAGGGATGATGGCAACTTGTACTTAAACATGATAAATTTAAAAATTTTCAATAATCAACTTTGATTTATTGAAAATCACGAATAATATTCTCAGATATTAATGTGAGGCGGATTGTGGTGAAGCAGGCTTTATCAATTGAGAGACGTCAATAATCAGTTAAGTAAGAGAAAGACTATTTTAACCTTCATGATGTATTTTCGGACAATTATTTGAGAAAATTGTTCTATTGAAGGTGGAATACTTTACAGATTACAAGGATTTACAGTACTTGGCCATTGAAATAGACTCAAATAAAAAGTTTCGTGTTTTAATCGTAAATTCAATTTTTAAAATTTTTTTAATTTAATTCGTTATTAAATGCATGAATAATAATTTATTTAAATGGAAAACACTAAAAAATATATACTACATTTGACCTTGCACAAAAAATATTAATATTTGGTCCACATGCCTTTATTTTTAAGAAGTTGCTGCACTCTTGATTGCATGCTTTTGACGGAATTTATGGCTGTCTGCTGAATATTATTGTT